>JAHWFP010236493.1:0-11837 GCA_023313725.1 Lithobius niger
TGGGGGGGGGGTCACATTATTTTTGATCTGAGTGGGGGGTCTAGATTTTTTCAGGGTCTCGAAAAGGAGGTTGTCGAAAATTTGGTGGTCACATTTTCATTTCATCCCCCCCCCCCTCCGGGCCATAAATAAAGACCGGCCCCCTTATGACAGGATAGAAATACTAGGAAACAGGCTTTGGGCCTATTGTAGGCGGAGCGAACGGATCTTCATTTCAAACTTATATTTAGTTTTTATTTTAATGACGATACCACATTTGTTAATAATTCCTAAAAATCTGGGTGCAATACTTATGGGCTTTGTTAGGCTGTTTGCCTGTTGGTGTGACGTACTGCTGTTCTTTGCTGTCCTTTTTCTTATTTTAACCTTTTTTTTTTAATGTAGGCCTATGTTAGGTGTCAAATTTACGTTAACAAGCTTTCGTTTGCTCCAGCATTTAGTTTTTGTTTAGTTGTTTGTAGCCTCCTTTTCGCAGCCAACACTGAAGACGTGGGCCATCGACGCGAGTAAAAATAAAACAGCACGTAATAAGGAGTTTAACTGCAAGCCAAACAATCATCAGTACGATAGTTTTTAACAATATTCAGAAGATTCAAAAGGTTCACAATACTGCTTTGGTATAATATTTGACACCGCCACCAACGAAAATGTTGGGCTGGCACACCTCTATCACGCAATGCAAGATAATATATTATTTCCTAACTCTATGACTGCAACAGCGATCTCTATTATATAATCTGAAAGAAATAACCATCACAATTTAGGTTTGAATTATGTTAGCTTTTAGACCTACTTTTAGGTTTTAGGCCTTATTTTTAGCGTTTAGGCCTAATATTTATCTCCGATTTACTTTCGTTAGTAGCAGCTTACAGCAGTGGTTCGAGATTAAGCCTATTCCTTTATGCGATGCAACACGGTTTTGGTTTCTAGTCTTCACGTTACCGTGGCAACCAAGATTTGAGAGAGGCGGGCGTATTATTGTTTCGTGTTTCGTACTTTCATGTTTCGTCTGATGTCAATATCGTTTTATAATACCGCTTGGCCTTGATACGACGATTTCAGGTTTCGTATTCGGAATTCCCAACGCTATAGTGTAGACGCCACTTTCGTTGCCATGTTGAATTGAATAATCTTCACAGCATTCTTTTTTCAAATGAAACTAACGTGTGTCGTTAATGGAATCCTTTTGTTTTTATGATTGCGTTTGTTACTGTTGTGGTTATATGAAAGCATCAAATGTTATTATTTCGTTGAGTTGCGTCGAAAAAGATTATTAGCTAGAAAGAAGCAACCAAAATTTAATTTGCCGTGTTTTTCAAAGTTCACTTGACTACCATTAGCATGGTGTATGCTTCGTCGGCATTCCTTAACTATTCACGACTCAAAATTTACAATGGTGAGTGTTAGATATAAATTCGAAAATTTTAAAATTTCTACAGTAATAATTATTCGATTTAAGTCAAATTTTGGCTCAGCAATACTTTTGCGGGTATAAAGCTGATCTTTCATTACAAGCCGATCTTTCGTTTGGGCTCCACCCAGACTAAAAAAGTGCAACCAACGGACCAACCAACCAACCAACCAACCGACATTTTGAAATTTGGTGTCCGTTATAGGCTACGCTTCGGTCGCTTCGCTCGCTCGCTCCGCCAATTACATTAACTGTTTTTGCGGTAGATGAATTTTTTCTGCAACACTCAACTCCAGAATGTATAAATATAGTATCACTAGCTGTTTACCGTCAGAAATAACTAGAATTGACAATGTAAACCCTTCCACGAGCATTGTGTGTGAAATATTTATTGTGTGGTACGAAAGCTTAAATTCAAGCTCAGTTGAAATGATAAATTTGGTTGTACCGTCGTTGTCTAAAATTGTCGAAAGTTGCTGGCGCCCTAAAAATATCAGTGCTGCTATTTACGCCACTGCTGCCGCGAAAACGTTTAAATTATTGGGGGAGCGGAGAGAGCGAAGCGAGCATATTGCAGCTTATAACGGACACCAAATTGCAAAATGTTCGTTAATTGGTTGGTTGGTTGGGTGGAGTCCAAACGAATGGTCATATTGGAAAGAAATTTGCTACATATGAATCCCCAAAAGTATAGTTGAGCTCGAATTTTCTATAAATCGATCAGTTATTACGAAATAAATTATACTTTTTCGAGTTTATCGATCGAACACTCATCGTTATAAATTTGGAATAGTTAAGGAATTCCGACAAACATGCACCGTGCTGCTGGGAACCAAATCAATTTTTTTTTTAATTACAAGAAATTGCTTCCTTATAGCTAACAATATTTTTCAACATAATTCATTGAAATACTAACATCTGATCATCGCGTTTTAACAGACAGGCATTTAAAAAGAACGCCTGGAGTCTTCCCGTCAACATGGCGAACAAAAATGCCATTTACAGTAGTAAGGGAATCCCAAATTTGATAGCCTAAATCGTCGTGTTTTTTTTATTTTTTATTTCATTTCTTTGAGCCATAAGTCAGCCGAAGCAATTTAATGCTTGTATGGCTGAACCGGGTCAATTTTGAACATTACCAGACTTTTTGAGAAGAAGAAATACCTTGTAAAGGGGGAGTAAACCCAGGGATTTCAACCGGGAAACCTCCGATCACCGTAAGGGCCGAAAGATTGGCCAGAATTGGCCAGAATAAGTTCCTACAGCTGCTGAAGGAGCATGGTAGCCTTTCACGCTACCCTGACCAGCAGTCCTGGCGGGGACTTTGCCGAGGTCCCCTTTCCAGGGGTTCGACCAGATCCACAAACCTCCAGTAACCAGGCTGAGCTCTCTCGCTGCTCAGCTTTGATACGGTATGACTATACGAAACGCCTAGCAGATAATACATTTATACCAACTGTACAAATTATTAAAACATCTTCGTGTAACAGTTTCTAAATTCCCCGTTACTGTGACATCGTGACACATACTCAAAACAAGCTCGAACTCTGTTTTGCTACGCTCAATATGTTGCGCCGATTTTTAAACCCCAAACTAAAAGGCTAAGGGCTCCAGCAACGCTAAAACCATGATGCACACGGAAATATAATTTAATAGTCCGGCAGCCATGAGCCAAACCCCAAAATTTTGTATTAAGTTTTTCTTACTGCTGAATTTGATCAAGGACGTGGTCAGCTTCATGACATACTGTCATCTTTGGACATCTCGATATACCCCTCCCCCTCCCCCCCCCCAAAAAAACCCTGTTTTTCGGCTATAACTCCTTAGCCGTCAACAAATCAAAAGCATAATATAAAACAAAAATGTTTAGCACACAATTCTGGACAAGACAGGTGATACACATTTTTTAGGTTAAAACAACCATTGAACCCGAAAATTGTATTTTAAGTTTATCCCCCCCCCCCTTAATTTGCGCAAGTGCTCCATTGTTCAATTGATTGAAACAGTTTCAAAGTGCTCTGTCGAGCTTTCTAACATCCCAAAATGTACATGCTTAGCATTTTCTGAAGGATGGGGATCTATGCTTTCCATGAAACCCAACCGAAAATGTTTAACTTAGCTAGGGACCGTCCTGCGTCCATCTTAAGGTAGCGGCGAACGCGTTGGCGATTTTTCGAATTCAATCTTGTCTTGCGAGCCTTCTAATAGCCCGAAATGGACATGCTTAGGATATTCTGAAAGATGTGGATCTATTCTTTCCGTCAATCCTAACCGAAATTGTTTAGCTTATATAAGACCGTTCTATGCCCGTTTAAAGGTGTAGCTGTAGTGGCTAGTTTCAATTTCAAAGTGCCATTGTAATGGTCATATTTGTATTTGTGTCTAAGCTAAACAATATCGGTTAGGATTTGTGGAAAGAATAGCTCCTTATATTTTAGAATATCCTAAGGATGTTCATTTCGGGCTATTAGAGGGTTCGCAAGACCACTTTGAATAAGAAAATCAGCACACGCTTTCGCCGCTACACCATTACCCATTCACCTTTAAATGGACGTAGGACGGTCCCTATATCTAAGTTAAACAATTTCGGGTAGGTTTGATGGAAAGAATAGATCCCCACCTTTCAGAAAATTCTAAGCATGTCCATTTCGGGCTATTAGAGGGCTTGCATGACCAAGTTTGAATTCGAAAACCAGCATACGCTTTCGCCGCTACGCTATTATCTCTTCACCTTTAGATAGATCTAGGACGGGCCCTATCTAAGTTATACATTTTCGGTTAGGTTTGATGGAAAGAATAGATCCCCACCTTTCAGAAAATGCTAAGCATGTACACTACATGTAGGGCTATTAGAAAGCTCTACAGAGCACTTTGAAACTGTAACAATCAATTGGACAACAATGGAGCACTTGTGCAAATTAAGAGGGGTAAACTTGAAATACGATTTTCGGGTTCAATGGCTGCTTTAACCTAAAAGATGTATATCACCTGTTTTGTTCAAAATTGTGTGCTGAACATTTTTGTTTCACATAATGCTTTTGATTTGTTGACGGTTAAGCAGTTACAGCCAAAAAACCTTTTTGGGGGGCCGGGGGGGAGGGGGTATATCGAGATGCCCAAGGATGACAGAATGTCATCAACCGGTTTCTTGAAGCTGACCATGTCCTTCATCAAATTCAGCGGTAAATAAAACTTAATACAAAATTTTGGGGTTGACCTGAAATATGCCACTTGGCTACCAGACTATTAACTAAAGAGAACGTGAAAACTTACCGTGGCGGCATCGAAAAGAGGAGTTAAAAGCAACGAAAAGTGCATTAGGTTCTGAATTTAGAGCAACGGCACTTCACACAAAAAATGTGTGAGCCGAGTGTGAAATTTGTACTGAACTCTGCTCGTGGGCTCAGTTTGAAAATTTGATTACGGTCAAAATGAGGTCTCTACACCAATTTTAGACCGATTTTGACATTCAAATACACCGAATTGATTGGCTCGATTAGAGCTTTCCAATGGGAAGGACTAATGGTCAGTAGAACAGGCCGTTTTAAGTTATATTCTTAAAACTGGAAGACCTGACCTGAAAATCTTAGTATGAGCAGCGTTAGCATCTAAAACTAATTTTTGAGTAACATTAGCAAATATATGGCAACGGCGTAACAATACATATAGTGTATTTCAGTCTGCTCCCGAAGCCTCCTAGCACATACATCGATGGGGATTTGTACGGCACACACCTGGGTCAGGCTGTTCCCTTTTTATGGAACACACGTCTTATTTAAACTTCATTTTATTTGTAGCTTATAATAATGCCATGGTCAATAAACTGATTTAGATACAAATTTAACTACTTGGTTTTGCACCTAAGCATGAAGCCTTGGAGCCTGTGGTACCATAAAAGAGAACTTTAGTACTGGGACACCCCACGCATAACAATGTTTATGAAATTCTATTGTCGGCGATGTAACAAAACAGGAACTGTTGTATGTGAGATCAATATTGGTAAATAGGCATCGACGCGACTTGTTGGATCTGCAAGAGCCTTTAATAAGATGCAGGTTATACTGGTTGTTAATAATATGTAGGTTAAACCGTGTGGCTGGTGGTGATGTGGAAAGGGTATTCGTAAAGTATGGTAGTGTTGAAGGCTTGCTCACTCCTTCACAAATGTGCGAAGGTTGATCCTGAGGATGAAGTGTGGCTACTCGGTAGATGACATTCTATATTCCGGATATGGTTAAAGTTGCCTGTTTTGGTGGCCATCCAGAACCGACCATCGTGCTGGTTAAGGTTTGGGGAAAGAGCTCACACTGGCATGTTTTTCTTCCTGAAGACGTGTGAGAAGTGTGGGTGACACGAGTGAAAGTACACAGTTGGATGATGCAGTGAACGAGCTTGAATCTCTGAAGTTGGTAGTGATACAGCGAATGTTGCAATGGTCACTTCTACAGATGCACCTCTTGGCGTCTGTTCATGTAACACTGTTTGTGATAATCTTGTAACAGTGGACCGAGTTATTTCTGCTAGCGGGACCATTGGCTGTGTTGTGGATTATACAGATTCGTCTTGCTCTTGGCCAGTCACTATTGATGCGTTGTTGTAAACCAGTCTGGTCTCACGCCAGCTGTAGTTTTGGATGTAAACTGCAACCCAGCTGCTCAACTTAATACTTCACAACCTGCGCCCCAAGTAGTTTGTGTGGCCCCCAACGGTTCACCTTCGGGCCAGCGAAGCGGGAGAAAGAGTAAACCACATTGTTTGCCATCGCCACCTTCAATAAACATGTAGGCAGTTGAAGTTTCGGATCCTTTTAGTGTCTTGCTAGTAGACAGTGATGGGGCCAGTCTAAGCCCTAGTGCAGTGGTCTGCAGCACCAATATGTGTCTAGGATCACAGTGGGGAGACATAAATTAAAAAATTGGGACCACTGGCCCCAATTGCCGCTCTGTATAGTGAACGTGTGGGGAGAGTGTCGGTTTGGGAAAATGAAGTGGGTGTTCAACCCTAATGGTCAATTTTCAATTCAGTTTAGGATTCTGGAATGCTAGACGCACTAGTGATAAGAGCCTCGAAGTTGCTGGTTGACATCTTGGGTGTAGGAAAAACACGATTTAAGCCTAATGCCATTTTGAATTTGCTTTATTTTAGTATATACCCAAGTGGTCATATTACAAGTGGTTGTACGTGACCATGTGCAGTTCTTGTTGATTTGTTTAATGAGAGTTGGATTACCGGTTCTGTGCCATCTTCATAAAAGTTTGCAGTTTTGGTTCCAATACATAAGGCATGAAGGACAAATCACAATTGATCAGCCACCATCCAATTGCTTTGCAGCCTCATATCACCAAGGTACATCAATGGATTGTGGCAAACGCCTTCAGTGGTCTTTGGAGAAATGGGTTGCCTCCATGATGCCCAGTTTGGATTTTGCGTCGGTCGCGGAGCCCAGGATACTATTTTATTTTGGAGACAGGTTTTCACGAGGCTTTGTGGACGGGGCTGGTTGTGCTAGCTTTGTTATGGACATTAGGACAGCATACGAAATTGTAAGTTGTCCCTTCGTTCTCAGTGATTTGATGACACCGGGAATTGCTATTCAGACTGTTGGTGTCGTTGAGCTCTTCTTTTTAGGAATATGTTGAACAGGAGAAACCCAAAGTGCACATGTAAAACCAACACAACCCGACGTTTCGAGCTAGCTCCAGCACATTATCAAGGGAAATACAAGATACACTTAAAATTGCATAAATTTGCAAACAGACAAATGCAGGCAAAACTGCCTAAGTCAAACTGCAATTCGAACAAGTTAAAAATTTAAAATTTTAAAAGGAGAGGAAGAGGAGAGCGACCCCCTTGTGCTGAAAGCACAAGAAGAAGTGGCGAAATTTGAGTGTAGACTGAGTTTAAATCAGTTTTCCCTGGTGGTGAGGGTATCAAACAGTTATTTTTATAGTACCCTGGTGTCGGAATTTAGGAACAGAGTGCTCTTTGAGGAGTGCTAAGTATTCTTTGAATTTTTTGTCATTAGGGAGCAGATGATTATGAACCTGTGGATCGTGCAAGGCGATGCAGAGAGTTTCAAGATTAAGCCTAGTACGAATATGTGGAATTTGGAAAAGAATCGTAGTGTTTGAAATATTAGGTTTGTGACCCGTTTTTTTTTAAATGCTGGACCAATGAGTTATTGTTGTCCAGAAGTTAGAAATTCGATTTGTGGGATCTTAATCGTTCTATTAGCTTTTGTTCACTGTGTCCAATATAGGTGGCGCCACATGTTTTATTTTCACAAGGAATTTGGTATATGGTGTTCTTTTTCAGGTGTGCAGGAAATTTGAAGTCTGGCTGCATTGTCTTTTGGAGAGACAATTTGAAATTTGGTTGATTTTTGGTGACTAGTCGAATGCCCTGGGTGTGTGGTAGAGAACGAAGGGGTTCAGTTACACCTTGAATGTATGGAGTGACAATAAAGTTAGCTGTTTTGGAATTTGGGGGAGGGGGGGGGGGGGGAACAGATTTTCTTGTGAAGTAGCCAAGTCAGGCTAGAAAACCGAGTGACAAGGTGAAGTGGATAGCCACAGTTGACGTATTTAAAAATGATGTACCGAAATTCACTCAAAAGGTGTTGTGGTTGAGTGGTGTGAGTGCTCACTCTCTGTATTTCATTTTTAAGGATGCTGAGTTTATAAATTGGGTCCGTATATGACTGAAAAAAAGGAACACGAGTGGTTTGTGAAGGTTTCCTGTAGTGAAGGAATTCTATGTAGCCGAAAGCATTAATGTAGAGAGTAATGTCCAGAAATGAAATAAATTTAGAATCCGGGGCCTCCATAGTGAAGCAGAGGGAGGAATGGTAATTGTTCAGAAACACAAGTATTTTACTGCGAAGTGAAATGGGGCAAAGGGCCAAACTATCGTCAACGAATCTTTTGTAGTAGAGTATTTCAAGAAATTGGGATATAAGAGCATTGTCAACATTGTTCATGACAATGTCACACAGGAAAGTGGCAATGGGGTTACCCATGGGGACGCCATTGTGTTGGTTGAAGTGCCATTTTTTATGCTGGACATAAGTTGTAGCAAAAATGATTTTTAAAGCATCGATAAATTCTTCTGTGTTCCAGCCTAATTGCTGGAGGGGGGTCGGATCAAGAGTAAGTTTATTTTCGATAATAGCGAGCCGGTGGTGGCGGTCAATGGATGGGAACATTGATTTGACATCAAATGATACCCAATTGTGATCAGGAGGCACTTGGAAAGTTTTCAGGTCACTAATGATAGACTGTGAATTGGGAGCTGTGTGGTCCCCTAGGGCTAGTTGTTTTAAGACGGATGAAACCATTTTAACAAGAATCAGATTAGGGGCACTTTTGCCACTCGTGATTAAACGGATTGGCAGGTTAAGCTTGTGAGCTTTGACCTGTGGGAACAAGAGCGGTGGCAAAAAGTTAGTTTTTTTAATATTTTTCGACAATGTCAGGGTCAATTTTTGCGTTTATCGAGCAGATGGTTCAGGAAACTCTTGATAATGGCGGAGTAGCGTGACAATGGATTATAATCAAGTAAAAAGTACATATCTAGATCAGCAAGCTGTTAAAAAACGAGCTTGTTTAAAGTTTGTGTTGGCAACAGCACAGTTGCATTGCTCTTGTCCGCCTGACAGATTGTAATGTCTGGATTATTACGAAGTTTACGAATATTTTCAATTTGTTGGACTGGTACGTTGTAGGATTTATGAAGGAGGGACTGTCTTATTTTCTGAAGTATGAGACCACGAATTTCTGTACGACGTGGAGCGAAAATTATACCTGATTCAATTGTAGCGATAAATTGTGGAATAATTGATTTTAACGGGGGTTGCATAATGAATTTGGGGTCAGTGGTAAGAATTTCTCTTTCTCCTGAGGAAAGTTTGTAGTCAGTGGAATTTTGGACCCAAGGCTGGTTGGGAAATGCTAATAAATGCTGTGTGGTATGGGGGGGGTGTTCTATTTTTCGGTTGAGAAGTTGATTGTACAGGCTGTATAGGTCGATAAATTTTGCCTGTTCATGCAGGTGCATGGAGACATTTCTTTCCATTAACTCCTTAAATTTAGCATTAAGCTTTTCTTGCCAAAGTAGGGAAAACTGTTGTGACAACTGAGCAAGGTATTTGAAAAAAATATACTGATAAAATTCCTGTTTGACATATGTTGAGCTCTTCTAGCAGAAAGACAATTTGTTACAAGAACTGGTGGCTTGTACTCTTAACCGAGAGGGGGTCCCCACAGATTGCCCCAAGGCAGATGTCCCACCACTCTTCCTGAATTATTCGATTCGTCTGATGGCACTTTCCTGCAACACTGCTGCATATGCAGATGATGTAAGTATTGGATTGGTTGGTGGTGATGCATCTGATTTATAGTCTGTTCTCCGAGAGGTTTTACGTCTAGTGGAATCCCGGCTAAATGAGCAAGGAATGAAGATTTCAGGGGAAATGTCTCAAGCTGTAATCTCTTGCAAGGGTAAAGTGCAAGAGGAGCAGTTATTGAGTCATGGCCGACAGGTTGTGAGCACATTACGAGTTCGTTATCTCAGCATTTGACTTGACCGTAATCTGTCATGGGTCTCTGACACTCGGGAGCATCGTCTTTTAGTCACCAGCTGATCAAAGTTCCTAATGTGACTGAAGGGTGAAAAGTGGCGTTGTGCGAATGTTGCGCCAGGTCTTCCTTCATTTTATTTAATTGCACATTGATTATCATCTGCCATCCTTGTGTGAGGCTCCAGTTGGGCGGTTCCAGTTGGGGCGATTAATAACTCACAGTTTGAAAGCTACTTTGATTTCAGCTCTTTTATAGCGAGGCAGAGACAGATACAATAAAAAGACATGTAAGCCAACAGCATTGCACTAATACCTGAAAGCCTACTTTGTAAGCCTTAAAAAATTTAATGCTCTAAAGGAACAGCTACAAGAAAAAGACATGTAAGCCATCAGCATTGCACTAATATTTGTAAACTAAGCTCCACCAAGTTTGGGACGCTGCAGATTCTTTTTAACGAATTGGGGTGACGCTGGTGGCTTACATGTCTTTTTCTTGTATCTGTTCCTTTAGAGCATTAAGTTATTGTAAGGCTTACATCCCTGTTTTATATGCTTTAAGCGTATTTGTAGTACTATGTTTACATTGTTAGAACAACTGCTCTGCTACATATCTCTTCTTGATTAAAAGTATTTGTAAGAACGCTTTTAACTGCAAGCCAAACAACCATCTGTAACAAGAGTTTGTAACAATAAACAAAACATACAAAAGGCTGGTGATGCCCGCCACTGTATAAAACTTACCCCACACTAGCACACAAACCTATGCCACATACTGCAACAGCGATTGTTAATCTAAAATAAGTAACCAACACAATTGTATATCAAAAGGTCTTAGTTTGAATGCGAAGATTGCAATTTAAATAATTCTAAGGATCTCAGAACTATTAGGCCTAATTTTTAACTGGCATTTTAATTCCGTAAGCTTCAGTCGAGAGAACTGAATTGGATAGTAGGCCACTCATTAATGCAACGTGGGTTTGAGAGTTCAAGTTACCATAGAAACTGGAACTCTTGACAATATTAGACGCAGCCACGTTATTGTTATGTGTTGTGACATAACCACGCTGTCTGCTGTAAACTTTCGTTTTATGTACACTGCTTCATCATGCTGTGGCCATTAGATTTTTTTAATTTGAGATTCCTGTTGCTAGTGTGAATGCCACTTTGGTCGCCACGACGAAGGGTATTCCTTAAGAATTCTTTTTCAAATGAAGTGAACGTATTTTTGTTCACGGAATGCTTCCATGTTTTTCCGTTTCCTCCCTGTCTGTAGTAGTTAAAATGCGAAGAGCAAACGTTATTATTTCGTTGTGGTACGTCGAAAAAGATTTTAGCTATAAGGATGCAATGCTGTTTCAATTTTCTGTTTTTTTTTCCCCTAATAAAGTTCACTTGATTACCAGCTGCACGGTGTCTGCTTCGTCGGAATTCCTTAACTATTCAGAATTCCAAATTTGCAACGGTGAGTGTTAGATCGAGCAATTCGAAAAAGCGTAATTTCGTGTGTTGTAATTGACAGATTTACGGCAAATTCGAGCTCAGAAATGTTATTGGGGCTTTCAAGCGACGTGGCAAATTTCATTCCAATCTGACCTTTTGTTTGCACTCCACCCAGACCACAAAAGTGCAACCAACCAAAAACCAAGGTTTTGCCATTTGGTGTCTGTTGTATGCTACGCATAGCTTGCTTGCTCTGCCAACTTGGATATGGCAGCCGTCTTCCCTATTCATTTGATCTTATTTTTATTTTTTTATTACATTTGAATGAAACAGTATATATGTTTAAAAAACGAAATGGGCGATACAAGTTTGCTGCTTAAGATTTTCTTACCTGAATTCCCAGAACTC
>JAHWFP010236495.1:3016-40783 GCA_023313725.1 Lithobius niger
TTTCTTCAACTATTTTCCTTTTCCCTGACTTTTCCTTGACTTTCTTCGACTATTTTCCTTCTCCCCGACTTTTTTTCACCTATTTTCCTTTCCCCGACTCTTCTAGGTTTTCCGGGTTCCGTAAAAACCCTGTTTCATTGTATAAAATTCGGTAATTTTAATGCGGATTTTAATTGTTCTTTTTTGTAAGAGTTAAAAAAAGCTTAATAATGCAATAAACACTGTTACATTACCAGGATGAATTTGTGTAGCAATGGTTTTTCACCATTAACTTAAGTGTCCTTTTATGTATCAAGCGTTTTACAGTTGCACATTAACGTTTGATTAAATTCCATAAACAATGATAAATTACTATCGTCTTTCGATATACAATTAACTGATACTTCAGTGAATATCCCCAATTTCATAAGCTTAAGAACTTGACCTACAAATAGGGCATAAAATATATGTGGATTATTTGAGATGGATATTTGAAAAATGAAATTAATATTTGAAAAAGTCGGTTTGCCGAGGAACCGCCCTTTAAAAACAAAATTCTACCCCAACACAATTCTACCCGACATTGTAGAGTCGGACCGTTGTAATAACCAACGGGAGAAACCAACTCGGACCCCACTTTAAGGGTGGGCAGGTAGAAAGCAGGTGAGGGAAGAGGTGTAATACTACTTCCATTACCATGCTGGCTTTCCACCTTCCCTCCCTAATGTGGGCTCAAGAGTATGGACTCTACTGTTCGTTCTTGTAACGGCCCAGTTCTACCTCAAGTTCCATTGTTAGTACCAAGAATTGTAACCCTAAAAAGTTCGAATTGAAACCTGTTAGATCCATTCGTATTAGTTCCATCCGAGTTTTCAGCGGGCGCCACGTGTTCCATCTGGTAAATTTTGCTCATTTTTCAGCCCAAATCTAAAGCAAACTAAATTACAACTAAACTAAACTAAATAATAATTAAATACAAGCTAGTTTCGTTTAGTTTAGTTTAATTTTAGGCTGGAAACTGAGTAGAAATTCGCACATAAAACTCATGGCGCCCTCTATAAACTTAGACGGAACTAATTGGAATGAATCGAAGACGTTTCAGTCACAAATTCCCCCCCCCCCCCCAACACTATATATTCATGTTAGTACGGAGTCCTGATCCCATGTAGCTCGTTGTCGAACTAGTGTCCGTTTTTACTTTTGCAGAAAACACACGTTAAAAATTATGATAATTAAGGTTTTTACCTAATAATATGTGCAAAAAAATATGTCTTGTGCTGAGAATAAGCCAAGCCTGTATCAGTTCGCAAGAAGTAGCGTTTAAACGAATTCAAAACGAGGAAGGCAATTTGTATCTCGAGCCAAGGTCGACTGGAATAGAAATTGCGCTTCTTGCATCCCGACTCCACACCAGTTCTTAGGAAATTGAAGCTTCTTAGCATTGCTACGGTAAAATAATATTTTGGTGCTGTTTAAGCCTGGATTGGAGGCTTGGAGCTAGGAGCTGAAACCTCCTGCCCCTATCCCAAACGGCCTTGTTCAACATGGATACTACCACATACGGCATTTATCGAGGGGTTCGACAAAGACAAAAAAAAAGTGTACGAGATTTGTAAATCAGTAAATCATCCGACGGATTTACGAAGATTTACAAGAGATATAAGCCAGATTTAATGATTTACATGAAGTTTTGAAAGATTTGCATAAGCTTGCAGAAGATTTAAAGATTTACAGGAAGATTTGCTGAGATTTAAACATTTACAAAAGATTTAAGTGAGATTTAATGATTTACATAAGATTTTTTCAAGATTTACACGGAATTGGAGAAGATTTAAAGATTTACACAAAATCTGCAGATTTACAGATTTGCAGGCTTAAAGATTTACGAGAAGATTTGCTGGGATTTGCAGATTTACGCCAGATTTACGTGATTTACAAGATTTGTACTAGATTTACAAGATTTATAAGTTTTGAATGATTTACACAAGATTTACACGATTTGCACAAGATTTGCAACGGATTTACAAATATAAATCTTGGGTGTACGAGATTTCTAGCTTTGTCGAAACCATCGGCATTTATTCGCTCTTGATAGCACCCAGCGCACCCGTAATGGTCCTGACTCTGCGCAGATCAACTGCTACAGGCTGCTCACTGGATCCAAAATAAATGGTTTGAAATAAATACATTACAAACTCTAATGCAACCTGTAATTAATACTAATCTACAACTTATGATAGCTACTAATTGTATTTTCACACTTTCACGTTCAGTGGACAACCCCCCTCCCTCCCCCTCTTTTCGAGTTCAAGTGTGGCCAGTGCCCCGTCAGGAAAAGCATGCAGAACTGATGGGTCGGAATGAGTTAAGTATGGTTTTTATTGTGGGTTGTTGCCTGGCCGCCTACTATCAATTTGGGGAAATCCACTGGAGGAAAACTATGAAACTCCCCGCCAAGTCAAATAATTAATAACAACTTTTCCTCCTCGAGGCAATAAAGAAAGAAGACAAAAGTAAGACAGCGTAGCTTTTTATGCACAGCTCTATCATTAGTAGTGTTAATTGTAGAAGAAAATAAACTCTTTGACAGCTAAATAAACAAATGGTACTAAATTGAAACCATGGGAGCCGCCCACCTACAAACGAAATGTAGTTGTGTCATAATGCATAACGCTAAAGAAATTTATCGAGAATATTTGAAAAAGCGCTCTCGGTTCAGTAGTGATGTAGGAGAAAGTGTTTTAGCTTTTGGGGCTCACTTCAGAATGGCTGGGGGAGCTAACAGCGCTCCCACAGACCCCCTAGTAGTGTTAAGCGGTACCAGAAATTTTTCAGCCGTGCCGGTACCAAGCTTAATACCCCGGTACTCGGATTTCTCCGGTACTTATGAATGAGACTGCGTCTGGTATTATAGCGCAGTGGTACCAATATCCGATTTTTAAATAATAACAAATTTAATGACCCCCCCCCCCGATTTAAGCTTAATGCATGTGTCACGACATATTTTATAACAAAAATCGGGGAAAAAATGTTCTAAAATGTGTATACCAGGCGCCATGGCTGTTTGCTGTGACGTGCATATCACGTTACTGGGCTAGTCCAATCAGACGGCCAAACAGCCGTTGGTCTCGTTCGTCATTGGCTAACTCATGGTGACGTCACAGCAAACAGCCATTGCGCATGGTTTAGTTACCACGCTATCGAAGTAGAAATGCAACTTTGGCTCCACTTCTGTGCATTGTTTAGAATTTCAATTTTACCATTGTTGATCCTTAACTGATTGTTGCACTGTTCAAAGGTTCAAAGAGTTTAACGAGCGTTAACCACTCCTGGTCATCTGCCCGAAGCCCTAAGGCCCTATGTCTGCAACAGCCAGATTCGCAGGTGGTCACCCACCCACTGTTTTGAGCTCTACAACAACAGACTAAATAATACTTTGGACGTTAAATGAAAGCTTGAACATGCTACCGAAAGTAGCAATGTTCTAGTTTTTCATTTAAACCTTCGAACTATTAAGCGGTGCGATGAACTTGGCGCATGTTTTGGTGTGTTGATATCACTCCTTTGAAGGGCCGAACCATTCGGAACTTGGCGATCCCTTTTACCAGTTTTGGTTTTTGATATGATTATTATTACTTACAAAGTCTGTACTGAGTTGATCAAGTAAGTAATAATAAGCAACGACTCGCCTTTACATTCTCGCAGCTACAAGCTAGAAATCATCTGAAATTCCAACATGGCGGTAGGTTTAGCTCTGCTGACTCGCAACGAAAACAGTCAATAATGTCAGTTTAACTGGAAAAATTGTTTCTCAGCAGGAATTCTTTATTGTATTGGCACGGATTATAAGACTGCAAGTGCAAGCATTTACTCAAATGGCGGATTTAACTAATCCAAGTAGTGTTGTTGCCATGGCAAAGACACCTTTTGCTATCGCGATTAAATTCAACGCAAAGGCCAGTGGTTGCTTAAATGCGCCCTTAAATATCGTATGGATCAAATTTCTAAACGGCAACACACGCCATCTACGCTCAATTTCCATTTTCTTTGTTTAAATTGCTTAAAATTCGTCAAGGAACGGGTTTTCAGTTACTCATTTGGGTTTACAAGCGTCACTTTTGTAACATACAAATGCAAAGTATCTGCATTGTCCTTTAAGAAAGAGCAATGTCCAGGCGAATTTATCGGCCAATGCCCCATGAGATAAATAAAGTTAGGCAGAACTGATGTATTGTACCCACTTTCTTTTACTGTAGGTGGATAAAGGATTGACTCCCCGTCGCTATAAATATTGAAAAGCACTGAATTATGCTATGAAACGCATAGGATACAAAGTAGAGCCACTTTCTGGGGTCGTATAGTCGGTTTAAAATGGTAAAGAGGAGGAAAAAAGGGAATATTTAACTTAAATAAGAAAAAATTTGGGATAAAAATGGAAATATTTGGTAGAAAGCAACTCAGATGCCCTTTCAGTTTCATTGCGATAACATGACTGGGGTTTGAAACAACGAATTCCGGCTCACAACTCAGATGCCCCTTCCGTTTCATTCACGGACTCACAACTCAGATGCGCCTGTTTCATTGAGATGACGGATCGGGATTCGAACCAATTGGGGGTCGGGGGTCGGAAACTCACCAACGGAATGAAACAAAAACAAAGAAGAAACTCCGGGCGTGCGCAATCAGCACTGTGGAGAGCTACACTTCGTGCTTGAACGATAAACATCCTTAAAGCTTCCATATATAATCAGAATTGCCGGAAACTCACTACCGGAATATACGAAGATATTATTTGCATTATTCACCATTCTGTTACCTTTTTTTTGTGATATTTTTTCCCTACACCAATTTGTGATTTTATTTTTCTAAGACTTGCTTCTTGGAATTTAGTTTTCTGTGCTCTGTTATAAATACTGCATCTTGTATGCCACCTAACAGTACGGCTTTGATCTCCACTACTGCACAGAAATAAAGTGAGACCCCTTTAAGTAAATTTTTAGAACCAATAATGATTTTCAATCCCCCCCCCCCCCCCAAAAAAAAAAAAACCAAAAAAAAAAAAACCTGGGCCACTGCTTGTTAACAGCATCTCATTGCAAGAAATTGTAAGTTCCCCAAGTTCAATGGGAATGCTTTTTAAAGAACTGCGTTAAATGCCACGTCCAATCTTTTTCGGTATTTCTTTTTGTACGGTATTTTTAAAGCGACTATCATTTAAAGTGACTTAAAAAGAACTATTATTGCAATAAGCAGGTCTAAACCGTAATAATGGTCCGTGAACTTCATTAAACCATGCCGTGATTTGACAAGAGCTCCTTCCCCCAACGTAACGTGAAACACACAATTCACAAGAACACCAAACAAACACACTCGACAAGCCAATTTGCGTGGAGTTAACGGCCCAATAAAAGCATTCTCGTTCGAGCACTTTGCAGCAATAAACATTAAAATAAACCTTATGAAAAAAAGATTAAAAAAATAACAAGGACGTATTAGCCGAGATGCGCTCCATCGCTGGGAATTTAGCCTCGGGCCGAAACACAACCAAAACCGGATTAACAAGAAGCAAAGGAATGCTACCAATTTTTTGCTCTAAAAATAGATCTTGTCATTTGGAAACGTAATACGGTTATTATTTATTTAACTGGTTTATTTTTATTTTCTTTATTTATTTTTTTTTTTTACAATCTGCGAACTTAGCACGCCGAAATAAAATAAAAAACAAGAACAAACATTCTACAATTTTAAAATACAATTTCATCAATGTTCGTTTGTGTAGCTCAATTCATGACTCGGCTTTACATTCGTAAAGGATTTATCGTTGAGCAGATATTTTTCGCCACTTATGTTGTGGGGAGGGGTGGGGGGGTCCCTTATGGGGCCTTCAGAACCCTGAAGACAAATCTTTTCAGAAACTGTAATGCCTTTGACAGTAAGCCTAGTTTCAGAAATTTTTCAAATTGCAATAAAGAAATTATTTTAATATATAATATATTTTAGTTGCTATAGCAACGGGTCTGGCAAGGACTGGGGAGTCACTAACAGCCAGCCACAATTACATGTAAATACATTGAACATAATAAGGCCAAGGAATGATGATGGTAACAGGTTTGGGGACACGAATGCCTTACCACCAAGGATAGACCTGCCAGGGACTCAAAGGCCCCCGATGGCATCGCCAAACGTGCGGGACATGGGAAGGGTGTGGAAAATGTAAATAGGCCCAAAATTATGCTGTATAATTAAAAAGTATAAACAGTGCTAAAAAATTGTATGCTACGGTGAATACTAAAAACTAAAGCACCCAGATAGTGGGATTTGTTAAGTTTTACCAAATTTTCACCAAACTTCGCGTCTTGGTGACCTCATTGTTCTAATAATAATAAACTTTTTAGTTAAGAGGAAATGCTGTGAAGGACAAGGAAAGGAGAGCTTTCATCCACTTTCTCCAAATCAAAACACAATTACGGGAAAGTAAATTACTGCAGGGCGAAGACTTAAAATAAAAAGCGATAAAATATACAACAAACACGCAATAATTATCACATTTTATACATACCAAAAAAATTTAATTAAAAACCCAAGCAGTTTCCCGCGTTTAAGCCATTACAAAAAAATGCCTTAACTTTTTGACCAAATTTAGAACCAATTTGTCATGTAAGGTCCAATAACGCACCAACTAAGCTACACATGACTACGTGAAATTTACTTTAAAAAATAAATAAACAGAAAAATGGAAAAAAAATATCATTGTTCACATCAGTAGCTATCAAAAGCTGTACACAATGATGCATGGATACTCGACATGATAGAAGCCATGTTGTAACGCTTGCTTTGTATATTCCACCATTTGCAAGTTTCAACTCATGGCATTGAGCCAGTTGATTAAATAGCCAAAATCTTATTTCACCAAAGTAAGGGCGCGTTTACGCCTTTGCATTCTCGCAGCTAGAATTTAATCGCAGTGGCAAAGGTGTCGTTGCTATGGTAACAAGGCTTCCTGGATTAGCTAAATCCGACATCGTTTGAGTAAATGCTTGCAGTCTTGTAATTCGTGACAGTAAGATTAAAGAATTTATCCGAACGAAACAATTTGTCTAATCGCTTCTATACTCAATTGACTCGTTTCTTTGCAAGCTGGCAGAGATAAGCCCGCCGCCATGCTGTAATTTCTGATACTTTCTAGCTTCTAGCTGCAAGAATGCAAAAAGCGAGTTGTTGCATAAACGCACCCTAGGGTTTAGTTTCCCACTTCTAATAAGTGAATTTGGTAATAGATAACAAATTAAATGTAATATAAATAACGATACGGATAAAGAACAAAGTGCAACAGTCATTTTAAACATTGATATAGCATTGTTGTCATTTCACGCTATCTTCGAAATTTGCTACGCTCGCTCAAAGAACAGCGTCTAGCAATGATCAGACGACGGTAGAATAAAATAGCTTCTCGCAGCGAGAATTAAAAATGCAACTTGGCGTCCATTTTGGGGTTATCGAATCGAAGACAAAAGAGCCAATGTCGGCAATCAGAAATCAGTCCGTCATCTTTTACTGCAGTAAAAATTGTTTTCTTGTTGTCATAAATCGACGCAGGGGTGCTGCCGGGAGTATCAGCTTTTTTCACATTTTTCCACATTCTCACTTTTTCATTTTTTCACATTTTTCACATACCTGCTTTTGATTTTTTCACATACCTGCATTTTATTTATTCACATTTTTTTACATACCTAATTTCATTTTTGTATCACTATTTCTCCATTTTCATCTATCACCTGCAGTTTTACATATCTTTAATACAAATGTTTCTTTTCCAGCAACCATTGTAATTTCTCTGTTAAGTGCGAAATTGGCTTCAAAGCGACTCCACTCGTAAACCAACCAATTTTTTTTTGTGCGTTTTAACTACAGGCATGCCTACGTAATTCCAGGCCCAAAATTAGGGTGGATAGTTTGATTTTTAAACTTCTTTTGAGCGTTTTGCATTTTTTTTCACACCAACACTCGCATTTTTCACATTTTTCACGTATTATTTTACCACTGGCAAATTTTCACATTTTTTCACACCGGCAGCATCCCTACGACGCTGTCATGTTGCACGCATCGTACGTCGTGTCATGAGGCACGAAGAGAAGATTTGCGTCCGCGTTGTTGTCATGGTTACTACGTATAGACAACTCGAAAGCCGCATTCTCCGGCAGAGGCGAGATGGAGCCAGCAGATTTAGTATTAACCAAATAAGAACTAGTGAGCGAGAAAATTGTCGTTGCGTAAACGCGCCCTTATATAAGAGGCTTTAACTTCCTGGCACTTCGAGAACTGTCCTGGACCTCCAGCAATTTAGCACTACCACATCGTGTAATCTTACCCAACAATACCATACGCCTTGGCTGTTTGCTGTGACGTGCATATCACGTGACTAAGCTAGTCCAATCAGACGGCCAAACAGCCGTTGTTCTCGTTCGTCATTGGCTAACTCATGGTGACGTCACGGCAAACAGCTATTGCGCATGGTTTAAATACCTACAATAAGTGCTCGAAAATTAATATGAGTGCTCATTCAATAATACAATTATTATAACACTTTCAAAGTTGGCGTTGCCAAATTGATGCTGATAGCACCACCCTTTATGATTGGCTCAAAAATTTCTCATTATTTGGTGCTCATTAGTGCTCGAAAATTAGAATGATAGCTGCTTTTAATGGGTTAGTGATGTTCATGCTATAGCACCACCCACACTGAACGGCTCAAAACATGACCCTTTTTTTAGTGCTCGATTAATGCTCATTAGTGCGCGAATATTAGAATTAATGCACTTTCCATAAAAGAATTATAACACTTTCAAAGGTGCTGCTGGATCAATTTCGCACTGCCACCTTTGAAGTGTTATAATAATTATTTTATTGAAAGAGCACTAGTTCTAATTTTCGAGCACTAATAAGCACTAAAAAAGGGACATGTTTGGAGCCGTTCAGTACGGCTGGTGCTGCAGCACGAACAGCACCAACCCACCAAAAGAGTGTTAATTTAAGACTTGTACAGCACTAATTCTAATTTTCGGGCATTAATGAGCACTAATTGAGCACCAAACAATGGGATATTTTTTCGAGCCAATCACAGAGGGTGGTGTGCTGTAAGCATCCATTTGGCACCTCCACCTTTGAAAGTGTTACAATTTTTCTTTAATGGAATGAGTACTAATTTTAATGTTCGAGCACTAACCAAGCCGCACTAATTGTCAGTATTTAGTTGGGTACGATTACTCGACGTGGTGGTGGTAAATTGATGGAGCTTTAGGGAGGCAAGACATGAAATTTCTACCCCAGTCGGCCTTGGCTCGAGAAACAAAATGGTTTTTAAGTAGGTTTCAACGTTGCTTGGATATTCACAGCAAGAGGTTTACTTTCCACAAATATTTATTAGGAAAAACCTGCACGCCATAATATTTACCGTACGTTTTCCGCAAAAGTAAAAAAGGACACTTCCGACAACTGGCCACATAAAGCACGACTCGGCACCAGGAGCGTGCTAGCGTGCTGGGAGGGCTATTTAGAACCGGGAAATGGTTAAGGCAAGGCCCCGTCTTGTGGCATATCACAGAAATCGGTCATCATGAAAAAATTGCAATACGTCCCCGACAGACGCTCGGAATTTAGCTTTTGCGGTGCTCCCAGCCGTAGCCATTGCACCAGAAGGAGAGAGGGACAGCTTCGCTAGGTAAATCCCATAGGAAATTCCCAGGATCTTTTACACGCCAAAATCGACATGAGCACGAGACATCACAGGGCCCTTATCTTTCCGAAAATGCCAGGGGTGGCTGAGACCGGACCACGTACGCCCCAAGGGAAACCTCCTCGGTGGGCCCCTGCTCGGTACGAACGGTGGAATAAACGGTAGAATTGTGTTCCAGACTCCCCCCCCCCCCCCCCCCCGTTTGACATATTAACCCTTTTTAACAAACTCCAACTTACATTTTTAATGTTTTTTCCTGCTAAAAAAAAAAAAAAAGACATAAAACATTTTAAAAACATTGCCACAGGCAGTAATTGAACAAACTTATAGCGGTATTAAATCAGTTTTTTACGAGGAAATAAGGGCGAAAATAATTTAGTCAGAGGTTCGTAACTTATTCCAAGAAATAATTTACAACCCCCTTAAACACAAAAGAAATAAAAAAAAAAAAAAAAATTACAAGGTTTTGCCTTTTAACAGCGCCTTTTTGGACACCGCTAGACTAACAAAGCTATAAAAAAAAAACCGCTTAACATCCAGTTAAAATAAAAAATAAAAAATACCGGACAACTGAAGCATCAAGGTTACATGGTAGCAGCGTTATAAAAGAGGGGAAAAGAATGGGGGAGGGTTTTATGTTCGTGGGGCTACAAAAAGGAGACACCCGTGTGTTACTAAGCAGGGAAATGCTAGACCTGGTTACGGTGGGGGTAAAAGGTGTAAATTTGCATTTTTGAAAAAGCCTAATAACTCGTTCAAAGCATGACTACCGTGACTCAACAAAGTATGCCGTAAATGGCTCGTTATAAAATGCGTTTGCAAATTGTTGGCCGCCGTAATACTATACTGAACTTAACATTTTGTGTGTTTGTCTGTTTGGGAAAAAAAACAGAAGCATACCCAATTAGGGGGAGGGGGGGGGCAACAAGGGGCACCTCCCCACCCAAGAAAGTCTGGCGCCAACACGTCACAGGCCAAACTTATTTTCACTATTAAACTGCCAACCAAAAGAATAAAGAATGATTTCAAATTCCCACTAAGGCCCACGCAGAAATTTGGGTGGGAGGGAGGGGGGGGGGAATTGAAATTCAAAATGGAGCCCAAAAAATTCAGCTAGAGAGGTGTGCACCCGTTTCGCCGAATTTCAATCAGTGTCTTAATTTTCGGTGAAAGGGTGAATTTCCGTTTCGCAGAATCCCGTTTCGCCGAACCATTTTTATCCAAATTGACTGCCTCGCTCGCTGCGGCTAAACTTGCAACAATAGAAGCCGCAACTCATCATACATTCCTTCAAAGTAGGTAGGAATGCTGCTTTACCTTCTATAATGTCAAATTTTTGAAGAACATTTTCATTCGGAGAAATGGGATTCGGCGAAACGGGAATTCCCTTTTCACCGAATTTTAAGACGGACTTAATTCTCGGCAAAACGGGATTCGCCAAAACGGGAATAACCCTTTCGCCGAATTTTAAGTAGTATTTAATTTTTAGCGAAACGGAATTCGGCGAAAGGGGGAACTAGTATCATTAAGAATCGGTGGGGGGAATACTGTCACTCAAACTAATACCATTTTCAAACAACTAATTTTCGGCAATTTTTGTGCCTTTGGTGGTAGGGGTACAATGCACGGTGGGGGGGGGGGGGGCACCAGTTGGAGACAAAATTCACGGCAATTTGGTAGGGGTTGGGAGTAACTTTGCCCCTAAATTTGTGTACATGTTGAGGAGGGGGCTCAATATTTTGTCCTTACACCCCTCATTGGAGAAAGCTAGCTACGGCACTGTTTGCAATGGTTACAAGCAAATTTTCAGACGACTTTTACCTACAATATCCACCCCGTTTGTTAACTCTCGTCACATTTTACTTCGAACATCGTGTTCAGAGACTGTGGGTGTCCCACAGCTTCCGGACTAACCATTATACAAACACTTCGACAAGGTATCTAAAACGTTCCTTTTGCCGCCTACACCATAACCCCAAACACAACACGCCAACCCAGCCAGTCAAACACATCATCCACCCCAACTACCCAAGAGGAACGCCAACAATGGCCTCCACACAAAAGACCTTCCAAAAAGCAAGAGGGAGGGGCATTGTGTGGAAATGAGACGCTATCACAAACAGCCATCCCCCCCTCCTCTTCTCTCCCTTCGCTATAAAGAACCACACCTTAACTGCTCTGGGCCTGTCTTCATCGCACAACTTTCTTTCAGCACGTTGCGTGGGAAATTAATAGCCCGTATTAAGTCTGGTATTGAACGAAACAGCTAGACTTCCAAGATACGATTGTTAGTTTCACGGGAAAGGAATGCTTTCTTTTTTTTAATGTTTTTTTTTTATTGTATTTTAAATTACCTTGCGTAGAGGATCTAGCTCAAGTTTGCACCTTCAACACGTAGCGGCTGAAGCGGTGAAAGAAAGCGGCTGCAGCGACTACCTAGTCACAACCACCGGTCTTCTGTACACTTCCGCCACTTTAAAAAATGTTGAGGCGCACACCTCTATCACGCACTTCAACAGCGATCTCTATTATATAACCTAAAAGCAGTAGCCATCACAATTGCCGGTGAAAAATGTGTTAGCTTTTAGGCCTAGTTTAGATTAGTCTTAATTGTCAGCTTTTAGGCCTAATTTTTACCTGCCGTTTTAATTTTGTAAGTGGCAGCTAGTAGAGAATTGGGTTCGAGAGTAGGCTTATTCATTTATGCAACACGGTGCGGAGACTTGAAGTTGCCGTGACAATGTGCTGTTAGGCCTCAATTTTTTTTTTTACCTGTCGTTTTAATTTCGTTAAGTAGCAGCTAACCGGGAGAATTGGGTTCGAGGGTTGGAATTGGAATTCTAAACTGTTCCTTGGAATTAGGTTCCATGTAACACGTAAGACTATTTTAAATGAGGCTAATGTGTGTTGTTAATGAAATCATTTTGTTTTTGCCGTTACGTGCCTCCCTGTATTGGTTAAATGCTACGATCAAATGTTATTATTACATTGAGTTACGTCGAGAGAGCCTATTAGCAGTAAGAAAGCAACCATCTGATAATTTGCCATGATTTTTAAGATAATTTTTTGACGCTGAATCTATGGATGCGCTAATCGTGCGTGGAAAAAAAACCTGGAAAACACAGCCGAAAGAAAAAAAAAATGCTGCGGATACAAGGCCGAAGGGAAAAAAACCGACTTGTTTAGCTGATTTTTTTGTTGTCGTTGCTTTTGTTATAAGTTAGATTATGTAAGTTACCATGGCTCGAATTTCACCAGGATGTATAGGAAGTTTCACCTGGAAACTTATTCTTTCTGCGGCTTTTTTTCCCTTCAGCTTTTTCCCCTTGCGGCTTTTTTTTCGGCTGTTTTTCCGAGGCTTTTATTTTCCTAGATTCGCGCCATTGTCGGTCTACCCCCAACCACGTCACACTCATAACAGTTAACAAATTCCATTGTGTGCGCCTCAAGCTGCACATTTTTCAAAAACCTACAACTGAATTGCCCCGCAATTTAAGAAAACTTTAAAAAAGTGGGTCTCCCAGTAGAATCTTAAATCAAACACAAATTCCACCACTGAAAAAAAATATAAACGCACTCAAGTATAGGCCTACCCAACAACCCACAACTCAACTCGAAACTAGAGCAGTGCACAAAGAAACCCAAAACCCCTAACATTTAATAACCCTCTCTAAGCTGTCAAACACCTACTCGTAAATTCCCCCTTATATCCACCAATTTGCTGCGAGGGGTATTATAAAGGAGACAGTGGGTGGGGGTAAATTTATCACTTTGTGTCTTGAAAGGTTTTGCTTTGGGCATGTTTTTGGAAATTGGTTTACCAAATGAGACGAGCTGAGCTGACGACAACGTGCTGAAAATATTTTGTTTATCCCCAATTCTTAGCACGTGCGGCCGACCACAGCCAGAGGTGGCTAAATAATTGGCTGAGCGAAGCAACACATTCTCACAAGACTGAATTGGGATTTGTGCGCGTTTGTCTGTTTCGGTTTCGGACATGACAACATTCACAATTTTGTTCCAATTTGGTTCAAATTTATTGACAAAAGAGCTTTGGTGCATGAAAGACACCAGTTCAAAGTTGAAATTTCTACTTCCAAAATTTTAGGGGCGTGGGACGAACGAAATTCTACGTAGAGCACTGGGCAGAAAGCTGTTTTGTTCTGATTTGGTTTAAATTTAATGACAAAAGAGCTTTGGTGCATGAAAGACACGAGTTCAAATTTGAAATTCCAACTTCCAATATTTTGGGGGCATGGGACTAAATTCTACGTAGAGCACTGGGCAGAAACCTACTTTTTCGGAATAATTGGATTTTGGATCCAGCAAAATGGTCCCTATTCGTACTTATTTTTTTACACTTGGAGAAAATGTTGGAGTAGGAAAGATGTTCGGTTGTGTGTTTTTTGTGGACCCCCCTGCGTACCCACTAAAAAGAACGTGTAGGGTATAAATTTGTCTCATAGGTGAGTGTGTGGTCGAACGTTCACTACCTGAATCAACCCTAAATCGAATGCACATGAGCTTCCAGCAGTAGGCAATTAGGACTGTGGGGGGGGGGGGCGTGCTTCGTGGGAACAATAAACATCGAAATGAACTGCCGGAAACTCACTGCCATAAAACATCAGGTCTGTGTGCACCCGTGCCTGTACCCGCAACATACGCTGCACTACATATTTGTGTACTCCGTGTATCATACCAATTAGAGTCACGAGACTTTTCCCCCATATCTTTAGTTAACCCCTTGATAAAAATTCGTTTTAACATGCTAATTAAAACACTTGTAAATATGTTACTGGAAATATTTTCAGTGCATGAACCCAATAATTAGACTTTATAATTAGTGTTCTTGCAAGTTGGAACAAAATCAAACATTAAAGGCCCAAAAATATGATTTACATTTGGTTACATGTCACTTTAATATATAAAAATATTAATAGGCATTTTTTAGCTATCGTAAATACAGAAAGAACAATAAAATCCGTTTCATACTGCAATTTATACAATAAAAAGAAAGAATCTGAGATTTACCAATTTTAGTGCCATTTCTTGCCGCTAGATGTAGTTGTCAGCGAAGTGTGTTAACCTAATTGCAGTTTAAATAAATCTTGCATTTTTCAGATGTTATATTTTTGCCTTTTTTGATCGAATGCTTGTTATTTTTAAAGAAAAAATACTACCTTGTATAAGCAAACATCGTCCGCATATTTTGGCTTTGAGCAAGCACTGGTTATTGATAGTTTTTAGATCTGCAATATACAACAAAAACAGAATAGGGCCAAGGACGGAGCCCTGTGGTACCCCGCTGGTCGCTGGAATAGGTGTAGGAAAGGCCAAACCTATACAGAAAGGCAGAACACAACGATGCATTACTACGAAAGCATTTACCACGAAAGTTTTCATTAATCAAGAACGAAAGTTAGAAGTTCGAAAGCGATCAGATACCACCCTAGTTCTAACCACATGCATATAAGTTAAATCTGTTGCAACGACGGCGTTCAGTGCCAAGAAACGGTACTAAAATTGGTAAATCTCAAAGGCTTTCTTTTTAATGCACAAAATGCTGTATGCATTGGACTTGTTATTTTTGTAGTTAGATTTGAAAAAAAGCCTAGTATTTTTTTCTCGCTCACCAGCTTTTACTTAATACTAAATTAGCTAGTTGCTTTTCTCCTTTAATGCAGCATGTAGCTTCCAAGTTGCCAGTACCGAGTAACCATGGCAACGATGCGGACGGAGATCATCTCCGCGTGGCTTGTGACACAATGTAAAATGCACGCAGCCTGATGGCGTCGATTTATGACAACAAGAAAACCATTCCTACTGCACTACAAAATGGCAGACTGATTTCCAAATATCATCAGCATTCGATGGTTTGTTTTCGATTCGACAAAGCCGAAAAGGGCGCCATGTTGGATTTTGAATTCTCGCTGCGACCAGCTATTTATTCTACCGTCGTCTGGTTACTGCCAGAAGCATGTTCCTTGTAAGAGAATAAGCAAATTTTTGAAAAAGTCACAATTACGCAATGTTTAAAATTATTATTGTACTTTGTTCTTTATTTGCCTTTGTTATTTATTAATACTACAGCTTATTATTTACGTGTTGCCGCATTCATACAAACTAGAACTCTTGTACATTAATAACGACATATTGGCAAACAGCTTTCGGGGAGCGAGGTCTTGTTGCACAATTGCGACATTGTGTCTTTTACATTTTACTTTAGAAACGTTTATCGCAAATAAAAAATGAAGGATAAGTACGAACCTACACAATTAAGACCAATTGTTTGACAACTAAAGAATAAATCACAAGGTAAAGGTTAAAATAGATCAAACAATCTCCATTAAAGACTAGCCTTGTGAGAATACAAGATACACTAATCTGAGAAAGAAGAAAAGACAACTGCCCCGACTGGGACTCGAACCCAGGACTTCCAATTTACAGTTGGGCACTCTACCCACTGTGCTACTGGGGCAGACCCTGGTTACAGGCTCCAGCCAAACTCAGTAGCTGTTCAACCTTCTCAGTGGTAACCTAAAGACCACAAACACACACAAGAAGGGAATGAACTTGCTTGTTGGCCTCCACACCAGAAATAATCCGAGCAATAAATAAGGAAGAAATCACAAGGTAAAGGAAACACGAACCAAACAGTCTGCATTAAAGACTGGCCTTGTGAGGATACAAGATACACTAATCTGAGAAAGAAAGAAAAAAGACAATCGCCCCTGCTGGGACTCGAACCACTGAATTTCTGCTTACTAGCCAGGCACTCTAAATTCTGCGCTACCAGGGCGTACTCTCCTTGTGTATATTTGAATAAATACAGATGCAAACCTATTTACAATGCCTTTTGGACTTACACGTCAGACTGCCAGAGTGGGAAATCGAACCCACGACCTTTGAAACCAAAGGCCGAGGTAATACCGCTGAGCCATGTCAGTATGGCTCGGCAGTAGGACCTCGGCCTTTGGTTTCAAAGGTCGTGGGTTCGATTCCCCGCTTAGGCAGTCTGACATATAAGTCCAAAAGGTATTGTAAATAGGTTTGCATCCGTATTTACTCTCGTTGAGCCTTTGGCGTTCCGTCTTTTATCTCGTGATATCTGTGTCCTTTAGGTAACCACTGAGCAAGCTTGAACAAAGCTTGGCTAGTAGCCACGGTCCGCCCCGGTAGCGCATTGGTTACAGTGCCCGACTAGTAAAAGGTAAGTCCTGGTTCGCGTCCCAGTTGGGGCAGTTATTAGCAATTAGTGTATCTTGTATCCACGCAAGGCCATTCTTAGTGCGGAACGCTGGCTTCGTTGTTTGACAAGTTTTTGAACAAAGACATAAGCTTCATAAAACATTTTTTCTCTCACGAATTTTTTTTTAATTGCGATTATCACATTTTTTTTCCCGGCTTCACACTCTGCTCATTCGGAATATGCCATAATTCCATTTTCTCCATCACTCTCTTCCACATTCACTGGATTCTTCCGCAGGCAAACAACTCTCACTTACTGCTTGCTCCCTTGAATCGAAGGCCAGCCAAGGGCAGGCATTTATTTCTCCTGGTAGCCTCTCCAGCGGGTGCTTCACCCGACCTCCCACCCTCTACCGCCCCACCCCCTCCCTCCATGAAAAGAAAAAAAACTCCCAACGTCTCTGCCCGCAGGTGTGCCTTGCAGAGATACGCTTGAATGCGCGCACACCGGAGCTGGGCTAGGCTGCCTCTACCAACGAGCATGCATTCACTTTCGCCAGCTTGGAAGGTGCACGTCGCTTCGCGAAAACGACTTTGACGGCGGCCGTACGAGCTTGAACTTGGGGAAGAAACCAAAACCAATCTTGGGAAGTTATTGCACCGGGATGGAGGTGGACGCACGGACGTGTTTACGGACGGTCACGTGACAAAATGGGGACGGCGGATGATAAGTTTGGCTTTTCCTCGTGTTGTTTTACAAACAGAGCCATCGTGTGTTGTGTATGTTTTGTGTCACCGCCGCCTTTGTTTAAAGACGGGGCAAGAGGTCAGGGAAAGTGAAAGGAAAATCTACAAGAAGGAGGACAACGCTGACCATTATACAACCCACAGTGAGTCACCGTCACACGGCCTCTAACCGACATGAAGATACGGTGGATGTTGACGATTGCCGCGGCGTTTTTGGGAATAGCTACAGTAAACGCTCGCTGTCCGTGGAACGCTAATTTGACGGCCCTCCACGCGGGTTGCTCGTGCTCGGTCAATTTGGGGCAACAATTGACCGTGCACTGTTCCCTCGTCAACCTGAGCGAGCTGGTCCAAGCTTTACGGGAAGCCGGGCCGCTAACGCCGGCCAACAATGCGTCAACGCCGGCAACAATCGCTCTGCTCTACTTGACCAACGGGTCGGTGGGCGTCTTGGAGAATGGGACGTTTGAGGGGTTACGAGTGGTCAGTTTGCAGTTGGTTCAATGTGGGGTGACCGACGTCCAAGCCGACGCGTTTCTAGGCTTGAATGATACTTTGACCACGCTGGGATTACCTAACAATGCGTTACAGGTAAGTTGCTAGGTGGACAATGCCGACTGTAAGGAAGTTTTTTTTTTTTTTCCAACTTAAAAGAACCTATCCTATCCTTTTTCGCATCACGCAGAAAGAAAAAAATAAAGTTGGTGTAAGCTGAATTTGTGTTATCAAGTTCAGGTATTAAGGCCTTTTATTCATTTAATTTATTGCAGTTGCCAGAGTTTACACAAAAAAGAAAGAAAAAAAAACCAACCAGAAAGAAACCAAAATAAGACCTAATTATGGTTTTCCCCCACCGATTTTAACTAGGCCCACGCCTACACTTAAAAAACAACCGGCCTGTGGTTAATCCTAAATACAAGCTACAGTTAGCCTATTTAAAAATTAAATTACATTCTAGAAAAAATTATTCATCATTTTCAAAGTATTTGATGATTGTTTGTTACTAAAGATTTTGTTAAATAGTGGCGCACTACAATGGTGTCTTAATTACTATTTTAGTACCTCCCAAGCACTAAAACTGAACTATAAAATACAAACTAAACCACAAGTGTAAGCTAGAATCAATAAAACTCGATAAAATACGGCACAAAGCGCCTGTAGTCCTTGAAAGTATTTGAATTTCTTAAGTAAAAAATTCCGCCTTGAATTCCTTGAAATTATTAGCTACGTCCTTGATAGACAATGAATTTAATTTCTTCGTTTTAAATAACTTGCACGTTTGTCGTGAAATGTTGTTTAGCTTCTAGGAATTAAAACAAATCTAGGAAAAAAGCTGATGGAAAAAAGCCGAAGGGAAAACAAAAAACATTTCATGGTGAAACTCCTTACCCTTACCCTGCCTGGTGAAATTCGAGCCAAGGCAACTAACCTGACCTGCAAACTTATAACAACAACAGGAAAAAAGCTTTCAAAACAAGTTATTTTGGAAGCTTTTTTTTTCAGTGGCTTTTTTTTTTTTTACACAGGATTAAAACATGAACGTTTTAGTGTTTGGTCAGATGTTATTGGCTTTTCACCAACAGAGATTAGACCCTATTTTCAGCCGAACAGCTATATTTCAACAATAAGTTTCTTGACTAATAGCCTAAATGTCCTTAAAAAAGGTAAAAAGGAAAAGTCCCTGAAAAAACTATAAGGACTTTGGGAATAAGTCCTTTAACTTATTAGTTGGAAAACTCTTTTAAATTATTAGTTGGAGGAAAAGGTCCTTTAACTTATTAGTTGGAAAAGTCTTTTAAATTATTAGTTTGGAGGAAAAAAATTATTGGTTGGGAAAAGTAAAATAATTGTTGAATTTTGTGTGTGATCTTGTGCGAACTTTGTCATAGCCAAAAAAAAAAAAAAAACATAAAACCTGAAAAAAAACCCTTGTGTTGTCTTTTTCCCCCAGACAAACCCAGGGTTTTTAAAACACCTAGTTGTTGGAGTTAGGTCTCACTAATATACCTCATTGCAGTTTTGTTTTTTATTCCAAAAGCCAGTGAATAATATTTTTTTGCATAGGGTCTATTTGAGTCAAAGTATTTCAGAACCTCAACCAAATTGTTGACCTTAAACTTGGAAATAGGGCAGAGTACCGAATCACATCGAAATCGTAATTTTACGGAATCGCAACATTGGTTTCAAAAGTTATCGTGAACACAGACACCAGCACGGAATGAGAAATTCCGTGGCTCAGCTTCGTACCGCATGTCACTACGTTTGCAACAGCGTGACAAGCTGACAAAATGTACCAAAACCGTGTAGGCTAACACAGGGAGGTTGGGCGCCAAAAACGAGCATTTGCAACTGATTGAATGACACAAAACCATTTCAAATATAAAAGCCTACATAGGAGCAAGCACATGTCATTTTTTCCTCTTCAGTTTATAATTTCTTGCTTCCATGTTGACTGTTTTGCAACATTAGGTGAACGTAGGCCTACACATAAATGTTGCAACATTTTCATTCTTCCTGTTGTTTGTTCAACCCTAAATAAATATCCCAAAGGTCATATCATAGACTAGCTGAATGCATGGTTTCCAACACTGGTTAGGTATGGTAGCTCACGTCAAGGGCGAAACCATCAATTGGTATGCTAGCTCATGTGTATGTTCATGTTCGACCAAATTAAGTTTCTTAAAATTGTCGGGAAACGCTGGTTTTCGTTGCTTCGCTCACTCAATCAGAGTATCCTGTGACTCAACTACCCCCCCCCACTGCTAATTATCCCCTCCTTCCAATGATCCTTCCATTATGTTTGTCCATGTTCACGCTGGAGCAAAAAATAAGAGCTCGATGCGCTCTCAAAGCTGCCCATTCAAGAAGCATGCTGTCCTGAAAAGCTTTCCCTCCTACCAGACGTGCACCCACATTGCTGCAGGTGGTGCCTGCTGCTGCTCTCAGTCACAGTGCCTGCTGCGTGACGTCTGCGTAATTAGAGTAGAAAGTTAACTAGACATTGCATCCTACCTCTTTCAATTCTACGCGGGATCCTGGCGGTAATTGCTGACGCCTTTGCTAATGATTTACATGCAAGGTATTAGTATCCACAACTACCGCCAGGGCCCCATGTAGGCCTGGATGAGTTAAGATGCAATATCTAGTTCTACCTTTCTAATCTATGACCTTATTTAGTTATAATATACGACAATAGTTAAGAGGTAGAGGTTATATTTAGGTTATCTGGACCTAACTAACGCTAAGCTTGTATAAATGAACTGATTAAAAAGTTTGAATATAACTAAGCTACCAGACATTTTCAAAGAAGGTGCAAATTTATGGTATTTGGGACCAGAAACCACCCGAAGACTGAACATAATACGGTAGAATTGATTCAGCTGATGTCTGATTGTTATGGAGAGGTAAATATTCAAAACCTGGGAGACTAACAGGTGCAAAGGCATGTACTTAGAAAAACAATTTATTAACTCTGGCTCCCAATCCATTGAAACGTTTTCATTCAGCACTTGTAGGCTAGACAAGAAAAGGAAAGCTTGGGAGGCCATTTCTACTTAGGCCCTATGCCTTTGCACCTGTTGTACGAAGCAGAGCATTAGGAGGAAATCATAAGCGGGAACTGGGCAGAATTCATCTATTAAGGATGATGTAGCATAGCATGGCATTGCACCTGGTAAGCTTTCAAGTAGGGATGCACCGAATATATAACCGAATACTAAACTTGCCGAATACCGAATAGTTAAATTGCCAAATACCGAATATACAACCAAATAGTTAAACTACCGAATACCAAATTATTCGGTTCAGTGCCGAATAATGGCCGAATACCGAATTATTCGGCCGAATACTTGACCGAATACCTGTAATTTAAACATATTTGATCATTTTTTCCTTCTGTTAGAAATGTCAGAAGACAATTCCTCACAAACCAAAAACTAAATGCTTAGCTAAACGTTCTTACATTCACACAATTACATAAATTTATACTAAAAATTATTCGGCCAAATACCAACAAATCTTAACACTATTCGGCTGAAAACCGAATATTACTATTCGGCCAAAACCAGTATTCGGCCGAATATCACTATTCGGCCAAATACCGAATAGCACTATTCGGCCAAAATCAGTATTCGGCCGAATACTGAATACTTGAATTTTTGGCCGAATAGGCCGAATACCGAATAATTACCGAATATTCGGTACATGCCTATTTCCAAGTCAGCAGACATTGGGGGGGGCGCCCCCCCCCAATTACCCTCCCTCACTTCTAGTCTGAACCTACATTTCGAAGGTCCATAATTTGACGACAAAAACTGCCTAAGGTTTGCAGAATCAAGGAAACTTAGAAATGAAATTTGCACGTATTCCTCAGAAGTGTAGAAATTTTTCACCAGTAATACCTTTAATTCTTTCGTACCAAACTGAGTAAAAAAATTCAGTATTTGTCACCTTTCGATGATCTATTTGGGGAAATTAAATGTCTGCACCTCCCCCACTGCCAGTTCATTATTTTAAAATAACGGTCTAAATGTTTATTTACGACCCCGTCACCTTCAACTCCAGTCTTCAACAACTGGCTATGGGCCCGGTCTCTCGCCCTTCCCAAACCGACAGGTCTGGAACGGACTTTGCCATTTCGCCTTTCTCGTTACGGTACCAAGTACCAACCAGCTCCGTTTAGGTTTGTTTAGCGAGCAGTAAGATCCCAGTGGTCAGTGTCTTCGTCTACAAAGCAAGTGAATTCTCGTTCGAATCCCACCACGAGCCGACGAAGTGTATCATTACTTATGAGAAATTAATTCATACAAATAAACTAGGGGTTAACATACTTTTATTTACTCCCACCTTAACCAAAGTAACGTTCAGTGTTGCCAGTGCAACTAAAGCCCGAACTGGACTGGCTGCATGCCAGCGCAGGATGGTTTACCAAAGACGTCAAAATCTGTCAACAAACGCCGCACTCACTACTTGAGTGCAGCAATTTTGACATTGAAGGCATGTAGAACGCATTGCTTCGCACGAAATTTTCTATTTCGGCTAGGTCTTGTGGCCATTGGTTATCGCGGCAAAAAAACACGCCGACGAGCCGCGCGGCATGTCCGTTTTTCATTGATAATTCTCGATCATGTAGTGAAAAATAAACACTGAGCAAGTATGGCCACCTGCACGCCATCCGGGATACCAGTAGCCGCTGCGACTCACTGGCCGTGGCGGCACGGTGCTACATATACCGTAAGCATTCTCATTGGCCGCAGCGACTTGGTCGTGCGGCTTGACCGCTTAGTGCGCGGGAGCCCAAAGGGTTAACAGAGTTGAAAAAAAGGCCTGCTAGGGAGCGTTTACAAATTAGGTAACGCCTGGGAGGGGGGGGGGGGGATGTTGAAGCAAATGTGTTACCATCTGCTATGATGGGGGAGGAGGAGTATGACGAAGTGTAACGTGACACACATTTTTGCTAAAATACTTTTCTAACTTTTGTTTAAAACGTTAAATTTGTATTTTTTTTTTTTCAAAAACCCTGCCAGGTTATTACGCCCCTACTAACAGAACAGCTTTTAAAAACGAATTCATAAAAACAAATGTGAAGGGGGAGAAGTAAATGAAATGTTACATATTTTCAGATGGGGGGGAGGGGGTTATTATTAAAAAACAAGGGTTAAGTAATTAATTTGTGAATGCTCACATAGTGTAATAAACAATAGTCCTAATAAAGGCAATGCACCTTTAATGACAAGATTTACGGTCAATCTAAACCTTTGGACTTATTTTAGGTTACTTTGTTGTGCCCAACCGAAGCTGAACGTGTTGGTAATGGATGCTTTTCTGTGAACCCATCATCTCTCTCTCTCATCCCCATGGGAATATTCTGGATTAATTCATTTTATTCTCAGGGGCAGCAGGAAGTTTTCTTCAATTTTTTTTTTCCTCCCTAGATATGTATATATATATATAGGCTATTCCTTTGAAATGTTTCGCAGAAAGGACTGAAGACAGGATTTTTTCTATTTTTTTTGGGGGGGGGGGGTTGAAGCTGTGCCAAAAGCAAACTAATTTTGTTTTCCTACGTACTGTATCATCCATTGTTTTCTTTTTTTAAAAGAAAATCATTAGAAATCCCCTGACTTTCCCAAGTTTCCCCTGATCAAAAAAATCCCAGACTTTTCCAGGTTTCTCAGGTTGTGTGGGAACCCTTTTAAATGCACCCCCCCCCTCCCCATCCGAATACCACCACCCAATGCTACTAATTGACCTGTTCATTGCTACGTTAACAATTCTGGTTCACTGCAAATTTACGACACCGTTATGCAAAATGTATTAACACGTATAACCAGTTATATTTTATGCATATATTTTTTTATGTAAAGCTGGCAGGTCAGAAGGAGGGGACAAGGTTAAGGTCGCACTACCTTAAACCCCAACGACGCGTAGCCATTAAAAAAAGCGATAAAATTGTAAAAATCAACTACTTCCTATATAATTTAAAACTACGAGTTTTGTAGCTTGAAGGCCTGAAGGCCACAGAGATAAGTGAAATGTGTTAAGTCACTCATCCCCACCCCCACTCCATAGCACAACTTTTATTTGAAATGCTGTTTTCTATTTGTGAGGAATTAAATGTTTTTCGTCAAAGGGTGGGCTCCAAAGGAAGTCACCTAGTCATAACAACTTATTAAGTTTCAAGGTGAAGAGCGCTACTAAGTACAAACGGTCAATTAAAAGGCAGTTTGTGCAATTTTTCTTTTGTATGCCGTAACTCAATTATTTGCCAATTTTACACTCGTAAACATACAAACAAAGACTGACATTGGCTGCAATTTTACACAGTTTAAACACAGTTTTCACCTTTCTAACAGTTTGTTCATTTTTTTCCCCTGCCAATATTTTTCCATTTTTCTTTGTTGTTGTCCGCTCTATTGCATTCGCTAAGAATAGTAATTTCACCAGCATATTACTGAACGAACAGTCTCCGCTTTGTAGGCTACTTCTGGTGGCAAAGGTTTGGGCTTTTAGGAGAAAGTTTGACAAAACCCCAACCCATGTGGATTTTTTTAGGTTTGGGTTTTTTTGGGGGGCGGGGGTTTTATAGGGCTTTTTAAGTTTCATCGAGCTTAATTTAGGCTTCTGTTTTCGTTCATGAGTGCTTTACACACTACCCTAGTGGTTGTTAGGCATGGCTAAGATGCTAGTACCATTAAAGACGGGAAAGCGAAAGGCTCACAAGAAATAACTAAATACAGATGCAAACCTATTCACGTTGCCTTTTGGACTTATGTCAGACTGCCTGAGCGGAGAATCGAACCCAGGACCTTTGAAATCAAAGGCCAAGGTCCTACCGCTGAGCCAGACTGACACGGCCCAGTAAAAATCTAAAACGGTCAACTGAGCGCGCCTGTACAGCCTCCTCTGGAAGAGCATTCCATGCAGACAGAAAGAACTTAATAATTCAAGTTTCTGATGAAAACTGCATCCATTGTTTGAAAATTTGCAAGACATTGTAAGTGTCTTTTGTGTGAAAATGAGCAGAATTGGTGGAGTGAATAGTTTTAAGTTTGAAAAATGAGTTTCACAGTAGCGTTGATAACGATGTCTTCCGTGAATGCACAAATTCAAAAAGAAATTTGAAAACGTGGCAAGACGAATGGAAAGAATGAAAGACACCACCACTCGTCGAATACAGACGGCAACAGAGTTGGGCAAATTTGAACAACACAGCGCACGGAGCGAAGTAAACGGAGGCAAACATTACGGAGAAAAGCCTTTCGTCACTTTATTGCTTATTGATAAAGTGACGAAAGGCGTTTCTCCGTACTAAATACAGTTCTTTTGATTGTGCTCTAGTTGAGAGTTGTTTCATATTCATACGATACTTTGGTAGATTTAGCATATTGCTTCCATTTAGGACCTAGCCACACGCAGGCCGGGTGATTCTTAAAACAGATAGGTAAAAAAACCCACAAGTGGATTTTATTGGGGTTTTTTTTCTAGGTGTGTTGGATCCGGAAAAACACGCCACAATTTTTGGGGGTTGGGTTTTTTCGGGCAAACCCTGTTGTGAGAAGATAAGTAAACCTTCAGATTATGTATTTTTACTGGGCACATAACTGCGTTCTGAAGAAACACATTGCTTAACCGAGGGAAAGATGCTATAATAAATACATTCCTTTATTTTCTACATTCACATTTCTGTATAACACAGCATTTCCTTAATATGAAACAAGCAAATCGAATCCAACACCAATCTTTACGAGCGCGTCTTTGCAGCTCTGCCACCACATGCGACTGATTTGGACATTCCAATGAAGCATTTTAATCGTGTCGACGAGACATTTCCGTTGATGGAAGAGCTAGATCAATCGGATAAAGCAGTAACAAGTTATTCAGTAAAAACCAATAAATATGTGGGTAACCATACGAAAAAAACAGATTTGCTACAGATAATTTTCCCCCAACAATTGGTGTTGCAAACAGTGGCAGAAACTACTTCTGGGAATGTTAGGCATCCATATTTAGGCACATTATGGCAGTTGATCGCCTACAATCAAGCTGCTCTGACCAACAGAGATATGTAACATTCAGCAGAACGGATCCACATACACGCAGGAGTTACTAGTTTCTAATAACTAATAGTCAAAACGCAGCACCAAAATTCGTTTCGTCACCAGCAAAAACTTACAAAAATGTGCAAACTTTCGGCAATCTTTCTAGTAATCTTCTTCAGGTAACCAGTTTCCAATTTTTAGCTTGCTGTACCAGTCCGGTTTTGTGCTCTTACATTACTCCCAGGACAGTAACTTCGCTGTCATCCACAGGGTATTCTCTACTGACGAGCCGAAACAAGGGAAAAACACTTTGCTGAGATCTCTACGGGAGAAAGTGATCAACTGCCAAAAATAAGCCTAAATATGTGTGCTTAACATTCAGCAGAATGGATCCCCAAACAAGCAGTAGTTTCTGCATTTTAGTTTGTTGAAACCAGTCTGGTTTTGTGCTTGGTAAATTCATCTTTGAACTTCGTGCACCAACGCTCCTTTACACATCATGGGAGTAGTGACTACAGGAGTGAATTAGTGATCACATAACTTTACAACTGCTACTGCCACTGTGTACTTAGTTGCATCTTCACAGGACATTAGTCCGTATTTTTGAACGTAACTGTCTATCCAGCTGAATAATTGGCATGATTGTTGCTGATCGGAAAACAAACTAGCCTATCCCATTAGCACAAACTGAACTTCAAAAAACTTCAGAAATGTGCTATTAGGACACTAGCTGATAACCTGTCTAATGACAGCATCTGCGCTTGGTAAATGGTGTGCCAAGTCCCCATCCCCCCCCCCCCCCCTTTGACGGGCAACGGCAGCCAGCACACACCTGGATCACTGAAGCTTCTTGGCGAATTATTCAACGAGCCTAACCCACGTGTGGTCAGGAGGAGGAAAAGAAGTAAGGAGGAGGGAAAGCAATATGGGACAGCATAGTGATATCTGCTGTTACTGTCGCTGATACAACTCGCATGCTTACAGTATCAATAATGTCTCCAACCTCATCTACAGGGGCTGGGAGAGCGCTGTATGCTTCCCAAGCAGGGTCCAGGATGCCCCAGGAGCTGTTGTTTCTTTAGATATTCTCCCGTCATTTACTTAATTTCTGGGTAGGGAGTGCACAGAACACCTTTTTGGGAGGAATTTCATAATTCTATTAATTTTTTCTAGGGTGGGTGGGGAGAGTGGTTACGAAAAGGGTTTGGAAATCCAAATGAACAAAAAGGTGAGGCAGCAAAAAAGAAACGGTTTGTGTCTGAAAGGAATGGCCAGTAGGATGAATGAATGTACGATAGGGCATTAATTTTTCCTCAGGAAAGGGTAAACAAAAAAGTACCCTCTTGACGTCAAAGTAGGACAGTCAAAAGGTACCACACCCGTTATTTTTTACTTCATGTTAAGGGTCGGTACAATGTAGCTTGAGAAACAGTAAAGTGAATTATTTTGCATGTTTTACTTGGTTTCAGGGAGTTCCCAGTGCCGCCTTGCAGCCTCTCAACAACCTAGTCAACCTCGACTTGACCCGAAACAAAATCCCCGAGATCCCAGATTCCTCCTTTACGGGGTTAAACCTCCATGTTCTGAAAATGGGTGGCAATCGCCCACTACTGGTACACCCAAAAGCATTTGCCGGATTGGAGACCAACCTCAGAAATCTCAATCTACAAGACACTGGTCAAACCAGGGTACCGGATGCCTTGATGAACCTGTCTGCTCTGGCGCTGCTGGACCTTGGCCAGAACATGCTGGTCGGGGTGGAAGAGGGGGCCTTGAGTAACCTGAATGCTCTCACTGCTCTTAACTTGGAGAGGAATCCCATAGGACTGCTAGGAGCTGGGTCGTTGGAAGGAGTTAAGGATACCCTCAGCTCTTTGTCACTGCTTAGCAATGTGTTGGTGGAATTCCCGACAGATGCTCTGCGGCCACTCAAACATTTGAGGGTAAGTTTTAAACTCGTCTTTTGAGGGTAACTTTTAATGTACTGAAGTAAGATTTTGAAAATGCTAACAAAAAAATCGCACCCAACTAGAAGACTACAAATCTGGTTCTTAATTTGTGCAATGACCAGATACTGGGCTCGTAGCAGTAACAACGATAAAAAAAAGTTTATCTTGACTCTTCGTTTCAAAACATTAGCGTTCGTATCTCCGAACTCACAGCTGCGAATACGAATAAAAGCAGATTATAGTTCACTAGAACGCAACAAACTATAATTTGAATTCTAACTCCAGGGAATAAGGACTGTTTTTACTCAACATTTTTAGAACCATCATTTTCATTATGTATTTGCCACAATAAAATACAAGTTTAGCATTTTTTTGTCATGATAAAGTTTTTTACTGCAAGTTAAAACTGTACCACTGTACGGACTAACGACGGCTAAATGTGAGATTATCAAATGTACACTTGTTAAACTTTTCATGTTTACACTGGTATCCTTATAGTGATTTATTATAATTATATTGCTGCCATTAAAAAATAGGTCTAATACTTCATAAACTTTTAAGACATTACCAAAAAAAAATTTTAAGGTACACGATGCTTCACCCCAGAAAACCCCTGGGCAAGTATCAATTTGTTGGTATAAAGTATGAAACAAAGGTATCAATTATTACTTTCACTTTCAGTATTGCAGACAAATCCAAAGACAGAAGTGTACGTAAAAACTAGCAGCAGTGCCTTTCTTCTCCCCCCCCCCCCCCGTTCTAGTAAAGATCACCCCCCACCAATCCAAAAGTAGTTACTCCCTAATAACTGATCCCTCCCCAAACCCGGTTTAGTTATCCCGAGAAGAAGTAACCCCCCCCCCCCCTCCCAATACCAAACGTAGTTAGCCCAAGAATATAAGTGTGCTGCTCCCCGATAATTTCTTTGTTGGGTTTCATTAAATGGTAATGGTTATCACGGTGTGTTCGGTTTTGTTGATGTGGTATTCGTATATCAATTAATTTTCCTCTCCCGGCCTGAATAAAATGTAAGGAGTTGCTCCTCTCCGAATTCCCCCCGAGCAACAACGCGAACTAGAACATTCTTCCCAGATGCAGCATTTCCTAGCACCTGCTACCAGACAGTACGTTCCCTTTTCATATGACTGATCGTAACGTCAAGACTGCAGAATGCTCCAATGACCACCGTTTCTTTTTGCTTCCTGCCTCTTCCGTCAATTTTCACTAGACACGAGAAACTATCGGCAGAAACATCATCATCATCATGTGTATCACTCAACCATATCCCCCACACGTTTTTAACCCTTTGATCACCCAACCTTTTCTATCCATTTTTTCAGGTGCTCGACCTTGGTTTCAACCAGATAGTCGACGTTCCAGATGATGCCTTCAAGGGAATGGGAGCCTTAACCCTTCTAGCCCTCGATGGGAACCCCCTTAATACTTTGCGTCCAACGTCATTTGGTCATCTTAAACATTCATTGAGAGGACTTAGCATTGGAGGTGGGTATATAAAGATTAACCCAGTGTATCAATAATACTTCTCCATGATAGTTACTGACAAGTGACCAGTCATTATTTGCTCATTTGTTCACAGACTCATTCTTAGAAGTAAGCAAGCATGTCTCTCGGCAGGTGTGAAAAAAACAGTTGAACAAAATCAGTGGTCCAGTGCACTACATTAATTTTTACGCATGTAGGCGGCAAAAACAACTCATTAGGGAAGAGTGCATGGCAGTGACACACCTCTGCAGTCATCATATCCCGAGTGCTTCTAGGAAATTGATAATTTGTGTTTTAGCAGTACGAAACTCCATTCCAGATTAAATTTCACAAGACAGAAGGTCAATTTAATTTAATGGAAAGGAGTCGATTCCTAAGACACGCAAATTATAGATTTCATAAAAGCACAAGTGGCATTCAGACTGAGAATTTTTTGTTTTCTTTCCACAAAACGATTCCCTGTAGAAATTTTCATTTACGGTTTTGGTTTAGATTTTAGATTTAAGAAGTAATTTCGATTTAAATTTTGTTTCTTGTTAAGTAGGCCTAAACCTTGAATCACCTTAGTTAAAATGATTATTTTGTTAAATGTACGAAGCTGTTAGTTAATTTTGCAGCAGAAAAACGATGATTTAAGGGATGAGCCTTAACTTGACTACTTCACGATTTTACTTCAAAGTATTTAAGGGGAAGTGGGGGGAGAGTGGGCTTTAGCTTCGCTTGGGTGTTTAAGACACGATTTACGGCAAACTGTAGGAACGAATCAGTGGTTGCGGTGGCGAAGTGTTAGACTACTCGACCTTGGCGTAAGATACATTAGGCCATGCAAAAAAAATTGTATGGTTTACGGGCGAGGTAGCAAACTGAAGCACCAGGCAACCAGGCATTTTATTTTATTTAACTAACCACATTTCTTTGACGTGTACCTAGCGCAAGACTGAAAGAGTTTGCAGTCAACCTAAAAAAGTATAATATTCTGCTAATGTTATTTTTGTCATCTAGTATTAAAAATATTTTAGTTTTTGCACAATAACTTTTTACCGGCTCGAGGTAAAGGCTTAAAATTAGCACCACTGAAAAGCTCGTTTCGAGCCGGTTAAAATGGTATACTGGAATGTCAAAAACGGTCACCATTTGGCAAAAGTACGATTTTTAGCGGGTGGATGAAGATTGAGATAAAAAATTTTCACCCGCGATAATTTAAGGCACCCGCACGCGCCTGTAAACCAAACAATTAACTTTGCATGGCCTTAAATACCATTTTATTAGATTTATCTGTAACTGATAACCAGTAAATGCTTGCAACTCTTTAAATTCCAAACACCCTCTGTTTCAGGACAGTTACCATTGAACATGACATTTTCAGACCTCATGTTCTAATAATTTTTCCTCTCAATTTGACACAGGTAAATCGCTAGAATGTGACTGTAGGTTGCGCTGGGTATCAGAATGGATTCGCGATTACGACCTTCAAGTTACGAGTCGAGAACGCAATCCCCACTTCTGTGGCAAACCTCCCCACTTGATCACCAGCAACCTCATGCAACTGCAGCCAGATCAACTGCGTTGCCCTGATGAACCTAACACCACGACAACCGCCGCTTCTACCACCAGCGAGACATCAACCATAGAGGCAGCATCGATACCTGTTACCTCCACAGAACCCGTGACACAATCAATTGAAGAAAGCCTTAATGGGACATACGTACCACCAACTTTCCTTATCCCGAACAATGGCACAACACGTAATGAAGCATCATTGCCACGAGGCCTGCGCACAGAATTTGACGTCACGTCAGAGGTAAGTTTAATTTACATACAACCAATGAAATTACACAACAGATAGCCTACAGAAAAAAAAGTAATTTACATTTCTTCTAACGAATTGTGGTTGTCACTATAGGTATATCACACCATGTTCATGCGAAATTATTACCAGGCAATTCAAAACGTCGATACGAAAGTAACGTTTCACTTGGAACTTTGATTTAATTTTTTATATTTATTTGTTCTTGAATCAACCAAATGCAACTTGGATAGTCGAACATATTAATTTTGATCTGTAACGGACCTTTTTGAAGCGTATGCGAAGAAAATAAGACGCTGTCGGCCAGTAAGCTAAACAGCTTTTTGAAGGCCCGAGTGGCAGATGTTAAGTGGAAGGAACCACCATGCAATGCAATAATGGGAGGGCAAATCCGTGGCACCAAAAGACAGCAAAAGGCATAAACTCTTTATAACAATAACTTCATTACAATGATACATTTACTAAATATTTGTCACCATTCTTATGCCGAAAAAAACCCGCTTTTAACAACCTCATTTAAGCAATAGGATAATTTGTTCCCCAACTCTATTTTACCTCTGTTTGCTCGTTCCACTATCTCTTTATCCACCCTGCCGATCAAATCTCTTTATGAGGGTTTATTTATCTCTTAGTGCTGCCCGACTCACTTGACTGGACCGCTTCCATTTCCAAGCCACTGTTAAGCCACATGCTTTGTTAACACCATGCCTCTTTTGACAGCATATATTTGGATGCAGTCGGCCATTAAGAGTCACTGTCACACGATCATCCCCCCCCCCCAAAAAAAAAAACCCATAAATACACAATTTCTTTTCTTTAAAATAGTTTTACTTTTTTTAAGGTACAATACTGCATACAAACATTTATATACATGTACAAAATGTATGCTGGTATTAGATCTATTCAGTTCTTGGCAATCGCGAGCCGTAACACTTAAGGCCTACCATCTGAAAAATTACGCTAAATACAGTAGAGATATTACATGATTGTATTCTATCTTGCGTAAATCTGTATGAATTTCTTATTAGGCTGTGTAAATTATAACAATAACCCCGATACAAGAATACCACTCTGAAGAACAACAGGTGTCTTTTTGAATTTCAAGTTATACTGTAATTAAATTCCATGCTTTTATATTTTCGTAGCTACAAAATGATTTTTCTTCGAGTTTGTGTATGGTTGTTACTTGCACCTCTATTTCACCTGATACTGTGTTACTGCGCTTACTGAAATACGCAAGACAAACCAAAGAATTGTGCATACAACTAAATCTAAATTCCCTTTTCCATAGGCACCGACACCAATCTCTGTCGCCCGCATTGCTGTAGAAGACAGTACAGTTCACGTAGAGTGGGAAGCCTCCGGATCAGAAACGGGCAGTGTACGTGTTGCTTATCGCCTGTTTGGTGAAGAGCAATTTAAAGTAAGCCGGTCTCTTTCACCATTTGATCGACAACTAGCCATCAGCAATGTTCCTGACAACGAGTGTCTTATTGTTTGCCTTCTCCACACAACGGATGACAATGAAGTACTGCCTTCGACTCTAACAACAGAATCTTTGCCGCCTGCAAGCTGCCGCGAAGTACGAACGCGGCGGAAGGAAGGCAATGATGCCGACAAAGTTGTCATCATTGCCGCATCGGCTGCTATCTGTGCTGCCATTCTCATTGCTGTGGTAATATTTGTTTGCTGCAACCGCCAACGACTGCGTAAAGAGGAGCGACAAATGCCGATGCCATCAGGACTGGCTCCTCTACCAATAATGGATGTGTATAAGCCAAGTGCAGTAGCAGCCGACTGGGATACAGCCTCTGTGTACAGCACTCGCAGCATCCCTCGAGCCCAAATGTACCACTCAGAGAATGCAGGTATGACCAACTGTTTTACTCAAATACGCTTAGTGTTGTACAGGCTTAAGACTGGCACCTTTTGTTTGTAAGATACTGTGTTGTTAATGAGGCGGACGTGGTACAGACTGACAAGTAAAAATCATAGCTGACACAGACTGGACGCTATGACAAACCTCTGCCAAAAAGATAAGCAAAAACTTAATCATGTGTTGTCCCACTGTCCATCTCATCCTTGTCCCCATGATCCATCGAACTAGGCCTATCATTCTATTTTTGGCTTAATGAGCACAGGTTTCAAATGTGACCTTGAGCTATGTGACTGGCCAGGAGGCTGTGCGAATGTTTCAAATTACCTTGTATATTGTCGGTTAAAGTTGTTTTTTAATTCGTTTTTAATTCATAGTAGCAGAAGTGCTTATGGTAGCAGTTCCAAACTCTGACTTTCTAAATTGCTGTAGTCGAGTTTCGAATATAGTAGAACCTCCTTTGTATCCGAACTCATATTTTCGAAAAAGGTTAAAAATTTGACAGTTTTAAGTCAAAAATATTACCTCTGTATTGTTTTATTCTGTTTCTGGAGGCATTTTCTTTTTGTTGGTTAAAGCACACTTCCCTAATGAAAAAAAGCCTATTTTGAAAGCCGACAGACTCATTTCACTCTGGCTAAAGAAATCGTAAAAAGAGGATTAACGCTATGCCAGAAAGAAACAACCAAAAACAATGATCATTGTTTTTGGTTGTTTCTTTTCTGGCATAGCGTTAATCCTCTTTTCACAAAAAAAGCCTATTCAAATACAACTGTTATTCTTTATTTTCCTTGTAAATTCGATTAGGTGAATAGCACTCAGTCCTGTGTTATTTCTGGTGCAATTTCTTTTTAATATTAATGCGTAAAACATGGTAATGTCCAAACCAACATATAAAATAGGATTAATTTTTATGGAATCTTTTGCAACTTTTTCCGAGTTTCACGGATTGATCGCTGAGCTAGTGATGACTTGCTAATGTTAACCAAATAGTTGCGATTTATCTGCCTAGGGCAGCGCTATCAAACACTTGTACATTTTAGCCAACAACTTGGAACAATAGATTAAACTTCACATTAACGGTTGTGCACAAACTACAGGATCTGATAACTTTAAACTGTAGGACACAGCGTAGATACAAAGCACAAAATAAAGTTCCTAAGTGCTTCCACCATTTTGACTACTACACCACTTCCTAAACAGAACTTCATCAGATTTTATTGTGTGATAATTTCCATAAGGTTTAATGTACCGGTATTTTTATTTTTCCAGGAGGAACAGTCAACTCCTCATTTCTCATTGATGACCATCTCATCCACCTGCCGCCACCACCAGCAGGCAAAGGCCTTGGTCGCCGACCGTACTCCGCAATGGGATCCACTTCTGGCCGACTGAATCACTACCCAATGGGCCGTCCCGAAAACAATCGCTCGGCCCATTCATTGGCAGCTCCCGCACACAGCACCATGACAGGAGGTGCCCTTTACAAGAAGAGGACACGACACAAGCGGGCAAACATGGCAGCAGCCGGTCCGTTTCATTCGTTGCGTGGCTTTGACCCAGAGGACAGTCCGCACCTATTTAAGAACGACCGGTGGACCGACCAAGAATTGGAATCGTATGCCGTAATCAAAGGCCATCCATCCCACATGTCAGTAAACCATGGCTTTCCATAAATGAAACATCATCTCCTCGAGCAGTACGATTGACTGTGGATACCTCAGGGTTAACTCCAGTATTCTGGTGTGCGTGAAGCCCAAAATGCCATTTGAAGTCGTGTCATTTGAGTCTGTGATCTCACACGAAGCCTGGCCAAGCTTTAGAATCATACGCCATCAACTGTCATAATGCAGAGCAGAGGTATTTGCAAATGCAGCACTTTTGACGAACCACACCATCATACACACTACGAAAGAGTGCTCCGTGTTACAACACGCTTAATTTACTTGTGTCATTAGCTCGCAAGCAGTTGTTTAGTGACCACATCACATCACGATCAATGCACCATCTGTCATCACAACCTCACTTATTCCAATGCAACACCACAACTCATTTCAACGTTGAACGAGACCTCGGTGTATTTTTTGTTAGCTTTTAGTTAAGCCCCACTCTGTGCTGTAGGGAGTGTTATACTGTATTAGAAAGGCCTAACTCGTAGAAAGTGGACAATGGGAAAGGGTGAACCCAGCATTACACCCTGTGAACCAGAGCTAAATAATCATTTTGCCATATTGACATTCTCGACGTTTGTGCCACACAGATGAAGAAATGTACTGCACTAACAAAAGTTGGATCTCACTTAACTAACGTTTTGAACTGAAAATTTGACTTTGTGCGACATCTTCTATTTTCGTTGATACCCAAAACGTAGTAGAAAGTGAGGATCAGAAATTAAATTTCGAATGCTGCTACCAAAACTAATAGCAAGTTTTACTTTTTTCTTTAGGTGTTACTACAAGTGACAGTTACCTACACCAGCAGCTTTAAAAATCCAAGAAAACAAGTGCACTCCTGCGTTAAAGTAAATGTTGCCTTGCTGTGAGTCAACTGAACTCTTGAATAGTCAGAACTTGTTTGAATGTTAATGTTGTCGCTTCATACAGTATTTGCTGTATTTCTGTTGCTTGCTTGTACTATTGTAATATTTATCCTTGACAAGTGTTAAGATTGACTAGAATTACCGTGTAGTATTTTGAATTTTCATGCATTACATGAATTAGTAAAGATATTTAAAATACAGCAAAAGTTTCTAATTTATTTCAACATTTGTTGAAGAAGGTTTGGTGTGACTTTAGAAAGAGAAAATTAAAATCCATACAGAAGCAAGCACAAGAAAGGAATCCGGAAGAAGATAGGAGTGACCGAAATTAACATCACTCGGACTATTAGGCCTATCGAAAATTCGTAAAATACCGTACTGAGAGTATTTTGTTTTTGAATTTGAGCGTTACAATTGTAATCGATTGATTTCGAACATTCAAGTAGAAGATGGTTCATTTTTTCGCCATACATATGCTTTTACAAATTGTGCGGATTCTTCCTCTCTTGTCCCTCTTGAGCAGTGAAGTTGGGTTACAGGGTTTATTTCATTGGTAAATTGCACTGTTCGTACTGCATGGTCAGAAGCCAAAGGCCAATGAGGTCAAGATACATCCCCATTTTCCCCATCACATTAGTTTCTCTGGAAATTCCCTTATCCTCCACAATTTGAAGAAGTCGTAAGGCATTTTTATTTGAAAATAACAATTCATTTTCTAAACACAAACAACACACAAATTTCAAAGTTCAATTCTGATTTAGGTACTGCAAATTTTCGAAAAACTAAAAATAGCAACAGCAGTCTACTATAGACTTTCTTCATCAGACAACAACACCTTGCCTTAAGAGATTATTGATGCAACCTGCTTACGTTGTCATTTGATTTATATGTCAGACTGCCTGAGCGGGGAATTGAACCCACGACCTTTGAAACCAAAGGCATAAGTCCTATGGCTGAGCCATACTGAAACGGTTTCAAAGGTCATGGTTCAATTCCCTGCTGAGGAAGTCTGACATACGAGTCCAAAAGGCAATGTAAATAGGTTTGCATCCGTAATTATTTAATCCTTCTTGAGCCCATTTGGTTTTCCATCTTATTTTGGCTCAGATTAGCTGTTGGTAATTTGATATTGCCTCATGGTCTCAGATATTTTAGGAATAGCTGATGCCACAAGCAGGAATTTCAAACTACCAACAGCAAAGACATGATGTTAGAAGGTCCGAAACTTTACGCCAAGAAGTTGTTGCCTGAAGACGACAAAAGTATAGTGGACTCCAGTTGTTGTTTTTGTTTTGTCAAAAATCCGCAGACTTACCCGAATTGCGCTGTTTGTGATACAAGATGTATTCTTCCTCCCCCACCAATACGATCTCCCACCCTTCCAAAAATGTCATGTCATGACACTAACGAAAACCAATACACAGCATACCAGCTTTTGCTCCGACCACCTTCCCCAACAAAACAAATTCCCTAGTACATCTTTTTCTTCAGTGCGTGCCTAAATAATACAGCAACAGTTACTAAAATTGTGAGCCGCACAAATTCTACTTTGTATCACTCAAAGTAGAATGGTCAAATTCTTTGCCGTAATACAGTGTAACGTTGTAGATGCAGAAAGTTCGGTACCCGGGTAACGTGGTTACCAGGTTAACAACACAATCAGCGGGACGGAAACAAAGCAAGCCACTTGGCTCGTGCCAGCCATTGAACGAAGCTTAAATATAAAATAAGCGAGACCAACACCAGTGCGCAATAATGTCATACAAGTACGTGCATTACCTCTTTCAATTGGCCAATTGGCCGATGGGAATGCCAGATTAATCCAATCAAAACAATTCACAAACTGCAATAAAAACCTTTGAATACAACGGTTACTTACCCAATTATGTCTCCCCCTCCCCCCCCC
>JAHWFP010236496.1:0-11981 GCA_023313725.1 Lithobius niger
ATCAGCAAGTTAACGAAAATTCACTGGACAAAGTGAATTAACAAAGCGATTGTAAAAGTGATCGGTATTTTTCTGAATTTTTTGTGACATGATGGAGGGAGGGGTCATGCCAACTGTTAGAGTGAAAAGGTGAAAAAAAAAACCAGCGGATTTTATTGGGGGGGGGGGGGGGGGAAACACAACAACCATGGCTTGTGAATTGTGAAAAATAAAGGCTTCTGCTAACTGATCCTAGTTTTTATTACAATGTTAAGTTATGGCAACAAAACTTTTTTTTTCATTTTTTTATTTTTATTGCTGTTGCAGGAAAGCAGTATAAGCTGTATACTGGGGTATGGTAAATACGATTCAAAATATGCCATTTGTCGACGGGGGATTAATTTCGGTGTTTAGAAAAAATTCGGGGGCTCATTATAAATTTTCTTGTTCGTAGTTTAGAATTAGCCTATAACTACATGCCCCTGACCGTAGGTTAGATTGCGTTTACATTTCTTTGCTAGGCCTAACTTATTTACAAAATGTGCTAGCACGATCTGTGTTGTGTTCTAACTGGTTCATGATGTTCCCCAGTTTTATATACCCTTGGTCGTAGCTCGTTTTATTTTATTTTTTCCACACAGATGAAGACTTATCTTCATTACTGCGCCTTTTTGAAGACGGAGAGTTTGAGAGAATTTTGTGTGATGAACAGATGGGAACCGTTTGGCAGGATGGCATCGAAGATCAAACGGTAGAAGATGTTGATTCAGCATTGAAAGATACTGTTTACAGTTACCTGAGTAATACATTGAAACCAGGAGTAGGGTAAGTGTGTAAAGTTTGGTCTGTATCGGTTATGTAGTTTTCTAGTGAGCCAACAGTGAAACCAACAGGTACTAAAGGGACATAAATCCTTCCGGTATGTCATGCAACCTGTTGAGACTAGCGGTTGCAACATTTACACAGGTTGGAGTTAATGTCGCAAAATCAACTCTCACGAAAGTTCTAGGAAATGAATGCGTTGGCAACATTTGCATACTTTTTAACTAATGTCGCAAAACTGAATCATACAGGAAAGCCAATATGTATGCATGTACCTTTAACCCCAATTGTTGCCTGTCAAATAAATACTCAAGTCAAACAAATACCGTAAATTATCAATTAAATGTCCGTGGGCTGTTAAAATTAAATCAAATAAAAAAGTGGATGGGTAATAAAGTTATCATTTGAATCTTACGTCTGTCCAGGGAGGATGTTAGGGCTAACTCCATCGCGGAAAATTTAGTGTTTATGCGATCAACACATGTTTGACCTGAATTCGATCTAGCATTAACACAATGCCTTTATTCTTATTTGTTCAGGAATTTAGTTTATTCGTTTACTAGTTGTGTATCACTAAAAACATTGTTAATAGAATTACTGTGACTAGTTATGTATGAAGCTTTTAGTTAATTTTGGTGCAGAAAAAAATTGATTTAAAGGGATGAAGCATTGATTTCCTTGAATGTATGAAGCTTTTAGTCAATATCTAGCAGAAATATTAAGGTCAGACATCGTGAAGTGACATAGGGGCAGGGTCCCCCTCCCCCAACCGAGAAGGGCAGAGGAATTATAGTTACAGCCCACTGGGTTGGGGGAGGGGGGGGGATGTAACTAGGTAATTTCACATTTCACGACTTGAAAGTATTTTAGGGGGTCAGCCGTAACTAATAGGCAATTTACGGTATCCCTTGCATATTACATATTAAAAGTCACAACTAATATTGACCACTGACCAACATATCTATCAGCCAACCATTTTTTTCCCCAGTGTTACTAAGTGCGAAGCAGAGCAACTGAGATATCCTTTGTAGGCTACCCTACTATCAAGGTAGAATAATCTGTAGGCATGATAACTTTTGGATCCAGTATGAGATGATATCCAACATCTACTGCAATTCACTGTTTTAATATACCGTCAAAAACTGTATAATATAAATAAATCCGTTATAAGTCTTTTCCGTAACACACAACCCTCTCGAATGTCATTCCAGTAGCATTCGCCACTTGGCCAGTACACCTTAGAAAGCACTCACCATTTCATAGTTTTTACTCGCCACACACCAAATACATTTTTGTACAATGCGTGGTTTCTCCATGTATGAAATTGGATAATTTTCTTCAACACTAGCATTACTACAGAAAAAGCTGTTAATTAGCCCTTATAAATCTGAGCATAACGCCGCAAACCGTTCGTCTCTAACGTGTACGGTTCCCGAGATATCGCTCTTTTCGTAGCATTCTCGATTGCTAGTCGCCGATTTGGCGAGTAAGGTTAAATTCCAAGTCGCCAATTGTTGATTTGCAGTCGCCAAATGGCGAGTGGCGACCGACATTGGAGAGGGTTGGTAACACAGCCAGTGTTCTTTAACCTTTTTATAATAAAAGATCCGCATAAAGAAAGTAATGTCCACGTCTCTTGGCTTTCATCATAAAGAGGTTTGACTGTACTGTTACCAGGCTTTTAAAAGCAGTTAAAGCGGTGTACCAATTATTTTTTAAACCGAAATTATCACCCCTATTAAGTTTCAACGTTTCAACAGTACATGTGTTAATGATTGTGGTTATTCTCCAAATGTGTCACGCACATTCTTATCAGCAGGGCTACAGTATTAAAATCAGATTTACGTATATGGCAGGGTAAAAAAACAAGCTCGATAACAAGTATTTTCCCTAATTCTTGTTTTTAATGTGTAGGCAACTAGTTGTGTTGATGCAAGGCATAGTAGCACTTCAGCTTGCTGTTCAAAGTAATTGGACTGGCCCACCGTGCCAGAGGTCTGCCGAAGAAATCTTGAACTTCCTCTTCGGAGATGCCGTCATCAATTTTCTTCAATCCCGTGGAGTAAGTTTGGATTCTTGTTCATGTGTGGTGTAAATTTAATACCATTACAAAATCTAATATATACTCAGAGGTAAACTTCAGAGTTCACTCTAAATTTTCGGCTAGTCCTATTGTCTTCTTCAAACCAAAATAATTATTGAAAAAACGACCGCAAAAACAGTGTCACTGAACACGCAAGAAAGTCTTCTCATCCCATTGCGTGGGAGAAGACAACAGTCTTACTTAGGACCAATGTCTTGAAGGACGACCATCTACATGTGTTGGAGTCATTGCCATCAAGCACGTAGAGCTTAATGATAAACCGCTGATGACCATAGCTAACCAAAGCTTTTGCAACAGCAACCATCTGGTTAGGCCAGAACTGTGCGTTGCTTTAGATAAAAATAATGGGGCATCCACATCGAACGCATGACGCAGATCAGTGCTACAGCTGACTAACGCCGAGTTTCGAATGTTTGCTAGCAGACGATTGTGATAAGATGTGTTTTTTCAGTAATAATTTTTGTTTGAAAAAAGCGATAGGACTTGTCGAAAATTTACAGTGAACGCTGAAGTTTGTAGTGTTCTGCTGTGGTGGTAAAGTGTATATTAGATTTTGTAATGGCTTTCAATTACCACTGTATCCAACGATTAGGCCGCTAGAAATTAAGTGGTTCGCAGGAGCGTATGCATGGGTTCTTTCTGGGTGCATGAAACGTGTTTTATCACATTGTCTAAAAAAAAAAAAATTCAAGTCGCGCATGAGCTTTTTTTTCCATTCACATAATCACCTCATGACGATTCTAAGAGCCATTCAAAGGCATGTTAAACCAAAAACTCGGATCTTAAAGACCGACTTTTACCGAATGTGTAACTTTTGCGTGTTGATCCTGGCATTAAAACTTACTTACTGTAGTCCACAACAAAATGTAAAGCCATAGATTTTGTTCTGTTTGGTAAAAAAATGAAAACCATCGCCCGTGTCTGAAAAATCGTGAATTAAAAAAAAAGCCACCCTCTCACATCAATATTTTGTAGTACTACTCCCAAGAACCACTTAATTAATTTTTAGTGGCCGTACCCGTTTTTTTTTTCCAAATTTTAAATATAGTAGCGCATCTGGGATAGAAATATGTTAAAACAGCAACATTTTATTCCCCTCTGGCGTCTGCTTGTGACTCGAAGGAGAATTAATTAACAATTTCGAACAAAATAGAAATTTATTTTGAGTATGTTTCTTATTGTAACCTTATACTAAAAATTGTCTGGCCACCTTACCCCATAACCCAGGGAACCGTCACAAATTTTGAATTTAATCCGTTGATCAGTTTTGTGAAAATTATGGAATAGTGGAAAATTGTCAAATCATTGGCTCTGACAGTAGCACTTTTATTTTTTTAAGGTTGTAGTCATTTTGTTAACCCATTGTTTCAATTGCAGAAAACTTTGCAGGACCATGCTATCTCAACCTTAGCAGTCGAAGAAAGCTTTCACACGAAGATGCATAATCCAGAATACCTTTGGTTGGCTCGTCTCTTGCTTACTTCTTGTTGCGATTACTTTGTATGTTGCAAGGTAAAGTTTGTAGTGTTTTACAGTCGTCGTTACCTGTAACTTGGTACATTAGTTTGATTTTCTGCGTATCCAATAACTGTTTTCTTAGATTTTTTTTAGTGAGCTTTCTAGGGGGGGGGGGGGGGGGGGGGGGTTTGATGTTGCTATTTACAATTTGAATAATTTTTTTTTTATATCGATCTCTTTGTCAGGAAATACGTGTATCTCAAGAGTTGAAGAGTGTAAACATGATAAAAAGGAAAGCAAAATTCTCACCCAACTGTAACCACAATATGCAACCGTATTTTTACAGTTGGGCGCGAGTTGTTGTTTTAATTTTTTCTAAAGGAAGAAAAGTATGGTTTACAAACCACACGTTTTTTGTGAAATATTTAACAAGCACAAAATTGGACTGGTTTCTAAACTTACCCCCCAGCAAGGTGCATTTGTTCTCATCCACACAGTATTCTTACTGATGAGCCCAAACAAGGCTGAAACAGTCAATCTGCAGATGTCTATCAGTGACAGCTGCTTGATTTCTTTAAAATCTTTAAAAAGCACAAGATCAGACTGGTTTCTGCAAACCTGATTTCAAGTGAAAATCTTGTAAAAATGTTAAAAATTAGGTGTGGGCTTCATGGTGTAACTCAGGAATTTTCCTATTCATTTACAAAGTTCAATGTTAGTTTTAAAGTTCAGTTTCTTTGTGCTGTAAAGTGCTATACCTGTCAATTTTGCATTATTGTCCCAATGATGCTGTTTGCATCAGGATGATAAGGCTGTTGGCATCATTGGGACAATAATGCAAAATTGACAGGTATAGCACTTTTAACAGCAAAAGAAACCATTTTTAGCCGGCCTGGCTGGGGGCCGGCAAAATGTTCTTTTTATTAAATGCCTTCAAATGTTTTTACCTTGTGGTTTACCATTGAAAAGCGGTTATGAAACTATTAAAATTATATATTGGAACATTAGCGTTGGACGGCTTTCACCGAAATGTAGGAATGCCCATATATAAGCAAAAGGTCCCTTTATCGCTCAACGAAAACATTTCATGGGAAAGGGCTGCTTATATGCGACCATTATTGTACTTCCTTTAAAGTCAAAAAATTTCGCTAACAATCTTAATGGAAAAAGTACAAAACAAATTTTGACGAAATATAATCCACTTAACATTAAAAAGTGACACACCGTGTCTCTGCTTTCAGAGTCGATACTGGTGGGCATTGCGTTGTTTGATGATTCATCAGCAGACCATGGATGACAAATCTCCAATTTTGCGAGAAGCAGCTTTACAATTCATTCAGCATGGTAATTTCTTGCTCTATCTTTTGTCATGAGTATTTTGTGTTACAACATGCAGACCTATAGCTTATCATTTATTTTCAGCATTAACTGTTGAGCCTCTTATGACTGATGATGAATACGTGTAAGTATATTGTGTTTGTTAGTGAGTATTTTATGGTATAAAACAATGGCAACAAAACATCAGAAACAAATTTTTTTATTAGCTGCGAGTACCGTGCTGGCCCAAATATAGACAGTATTTTTTTTTTTCAATCAAAACTGCATCATCATCTTACACCGTATTGGCATCTAAGTCTGTAACTCTGCCAAATTTAAACCTATTTTGAAAGCTATTCGTTGGTGCTAATTAGAAGGCAGTTTCATAATTATTTAGCAAAATTAAAATATAACCAAAAAAGGACCTTACAAATTTGTTACGGAGTCCACAAAGCTTAAACTGAATCGAATGGCCCTGGGAACAAAGTGTCGTGGGAGCAATCTGTCCATGTAATGCTCAGTGTTAAATTGGTGGATCAATATTGATGTGTACCATTCGTTACATAAATGAGCTAAAGTGAAGAGCCATTCTGCCCCGTACCTAATGCCAGATGGGTGGCAACAAGAGATGGAGGCTCTCTGACAAACCGACGGGCACTAGTGACCTCAAATGTACCGTGCCCAAGAGGTCTTGGCATGGCTAGTGAGCCAAACCTTCATTATGTCATCTTTTCCCACCAAGCCTACTACATTTATTACCAAATTAAAAGTCAAACAAGATGAACCAATTGCTGGAGGTAATTATAACCCACTACTTAATGTGGTACAATCTCGACGACTAACTGTTCCAGTGCCCCAGAGTTTTTGCCCTTACCACAAGAAACAAAAGTAGATGAGCCATGTCACCATCAAGTGACTGCAAGAAATACTAAACTACATATTTTGTAGTTTAAAAAAAAAAGGCAGAATATTTCTTTATCTCTAACTGAAAAGCATTTTTGCCTCTTGTCTTTTTGCTACAAGAACTGATATCGACTTTGCCTATAATTTTTCCAGTGATCTTCAAATTCAGTTTCATTTAGAAGCTGCAACAGCATGCGACGATTACTACGAAATCTCTAAAGCGAAAGAGCATGTTCGGACAGCACAAAAACTTGCAGGTCTCACCGTCAGTCTGACAGGCAAGTATGTGTTTTTTACAGTAGCTCCGTCACTTGCTAACGTGTGAGCGAAATAGAGTGAAATTTTTTGTAGTTCTTCTTTTTTATTGCTTTTTATCATTTCAGGTGCCTTAGGAAAGCGTACATTTCACCAACAGGATGATAAGGCTCAGCTGGTTCTTCAAGTAGAGGTTTCAAATGATGTGAAACGTGTAGAATTACCTGAAGATACGACCCATCTTCCAAAGGTGTGCAAATCTATTACGTTCTGTTGGGCGATTAAAAATTTTATCACGCAAAGCGATGCGATTAAAGAAGAATAATATAATAATAATAATATGAGTTTACCACACATGAATCGTGGGAAGGAACCGGAAGGTTGATGAAACACTAATACCGGACCTAAGATAGAAGACAATCTTGATTAGAGTCAAATAGGGCGCTTAAGAAATTTATGAAGGGGGTTCTTATCAAGCATTCTGCAAAAGCCAGATACATTATCCATGTTAACAGTTTGAGCTTGTAGGGCATTCCAAATTGGGACGACTCTAACCGAGAAGAAATTACGCCGGCAATCAAGACGTGAACTCTGCACACACACTTTCCAAGGATGTCCCCTGGTGTATTGCACTGGTGCCCTATCAAAAAAGAGATAAGACCATGCAAAATCCTGTACGTTAGGACGAGATCGAACTTAATTCTTCGAAGTTCAAGTAATTCTAATCCCGTCATATTAAGGCGGTCTGCATATTTGATATCACACGTAGGCCCGGTAATCCTTTTGTAAACCGGCGCTGAACCGACTCAATTAAGTCTATATCCTTCAAGAGGAAAGGGGACCACACTGGAGTTGCATACTCGAGCAAAGGGCGAACAAAAACTTTAAATGCCCAAATTTTTGTTGCAATACTACCAGAAGTAAAACATCGATTGACAATTGCTAAACGTCGAAATGCAGAGGCACTGATTTTCTGGCAATGCACAGAAGGCTTAAGTGTATGGGTAAACCAAATTCCCAAATCTCGAACTTCGTACACTGATGGTAAAGTTTCATTTTCCAAGCTGAACACATGGCTAGGGTTATTAACGCCACATGGAAAGCAATGCACTTATGTGAGGAGAGAGGCAATTGCCATAAATGCGACCAGTTAACCACATTTTGAAGAAATGGCTCTTAACTTTTTTGTTGCTAATTTAAGGAATAGTTTTTTTTTAATTACAAGTCTGTGAAGCGGAGACCTAAAATATCGCTCTGAGGCAAGCCTTAACTACGAAAAATTCAATTTCGAGAAAACGAAGACACAAACGTGTAGATCTAGTCAATTTCATGAAGTTCATTTCTGATAAAAGACAACCGTGGAAACTTGAGATCCAATAGTTATTCATTCTGTATGTCATCTGATACCACTTCCAAATGCTGGGATTAACTGAAGTAAACTCTCTTAACGGACTGAGCGAGTGAATTCAGAGGTTTTCATGTGTTATAACTTTTTAACATATAAACATTTTCTTTTTATTAAGGATCGGCATTGCTAAAACCTCATTTTTTAATTTTTGCCAAAAATTGGCAGGGTTTGATAATTCGAATAAGAGTAGAGGGGTTGACAGTTAGTAAACCTCAATTCTGTAAAATGTGTTTTAAGCAATTTATTTTACAGTGTAAGAGTAGATACGCAGGGTGTGCCACACAAAAACTGACGACCCAAGATTTTCTTAGTCCAACTTTTCTAGTTAGCACCCAGCAGAACCAGGATAGGACAGAAATCAAATCTAATAAACTGGAAGATTTCTGTCCTCTCCTGGTTTTGCGGGGTGCTAACTATAAAAGTAGGAGAAAATCGAGTAGATGAAGCATGTGGTTGTCGTCCCAAAAAATATTTCTAGACATGTGCATCGCAGTACGTTCATTTTAAAACAAGAATTAAAATGTCTAATCGTTATCTTTTGGATTTACTTGTAGGATATGAAACTAAATGACAGTGTTCGAATGGACTCGATAGCATTCAAAAACCAAGAATGCGAGATTATTCCTAATTTGAGGCCTGAAGATCAGGCTTTGCTTCTAAATATGTTGTAAGTAATGTTGTGTTACACCATGTGTCAATAATTTCGTTTCGTGTTATGCATATTATGTAACAATGAGGTAGCTTAGTGATTTTATCTTTCATAAGAAAATGGGCTGCATGCAGTCGGGATGTATATTAGGCTTGAATCAACATATAGCAAAATAACTAAATCCTGACAAAACTACACAAAGGGGAATAATTTTTCACGACCATTAATAAATCTATCAATATAAAACTTTGACGTGTACTACAGTAATGCTATAATGAATACACGTGTTCAATGAGAAAATATTGTACTGTAAATCTAACCGGAAGTGAATGTACAATTTTACATTCAACAAACAAAAATACTTTGTTTTTACTACTCTCCTAAACTACTTACCTGTATTTTATGCATTCCATGTTTGGAATTGCTTTCCGTCCCAAACCATTAAACTTAATGCTCTTTTGGTTCATGCACCGACACTCCCTGGAGCCCATGGCCGCAACGGCCGAGCCCTATTCTCCCGCTTCACAGTTTGTTTGGGACGCGACGAGTAAAGTCGCATCGTTTTCGCTCAACCATAATAGGCCTAAAAATGGCGGATTGTGATGTGATTCCTGCTCCGGAAATGATGGAAGTGAAGGAAAATATCCATCTTTTCGGATGTTGCGAAGTCTACTTCGAAGAGTCGTGCTGTTTGGCTGGTAAATGGTGGTTCGTCGAGACGAGACATGGTTCGACAGAACGGACAAAGGAGTTTTGGCGCGAACACCGTGCTTGCCATTTTTCCATGTGTAGCCACGTGTTCAAGTTTGCTACGATCGAGTCGATTGTAAACATGATTGACTTTGTTTTAATAATGCCTTTTCGTTCGGTCCGTAGACCGATGGATTTGTGATGTGGATGGATGGTGCTCTGTGCGTGTAAATAGTGCGACGCGAACGGCCTGTGTCGGTCGATTGTAAACACGGTCGACTTCGTTTGCTTTACGCCGTTTTTCCATCCAAGGAGTGTGTGTAGCCACGTGATCAAATTGGCTATGATCAAGTCGTTGGTAAACTCGATCGACTTCATATTAACCCTTTTAGGCCTAAGTGACGATATATCGTCATCGCAATTCCACTGCGAAAAAGCTGACCTGACGATGTATCGTTAGCCCGGTTCAGCCGTTCTACGCCAATTTCCTATTGCGTACATCGGAGGCGTAACTCGGATTGAATTACGTAATTTTGAACGTATATTTTCGGTTTATTTAGGTTAATTTAATTTAATATCATCTGTTTATTACCTTAAGTCAATGTTATTGTTGGCGGCATCGTCGCCAAACTGGACGTGAAATTGCGTTTATTTGCTGAAAATCGCCCTTGGTTCAAACGATCGTCTCTCCGGAACGACGCAACGTATAGCCGCCATCTTGGTCGCGTTCGAGAGAGGGAATTCCCAATTTTCTGGCCCGCGAAGAATGACGTCATCAACTCCAACATCACTGCCTGTATTCTTCCAATGAAATGTCCTGTTTCAACGACCGTTGTTCAAACGCTTCGGCTTCGCGAGCGCTGATTGGCTCGTTCGCGGCACGTGACTCTTCGGCCATTGACGAGTAACGTCACGCGAAGCGAGTCAAGTCGCAGCCATTGGCGCTAGCAGCAGCGCGTCGCATTGCGGGCAGCCGGTCATCATTGTGGCGTCCGGCAACGATTTGGTAGTAAGCTGTAATCGATCGTGAATCTCGAAGAAATAAAGCAACTTTAAACTATTTTTACGGTAATAAAACATAAAATAATGATTTCGGAAGTAATAACACGCGTTGTGACGGAAGAATATCGAGTGGATGTTATCATTCTGAGTACTGTAAGTTGAAACTTTCGTTATCGCGTAGTCGAACTTCAGGATTTTTTTAAATAATGAAAACGTAGGACAATGGTCTCAATTATATTTCTGGTCAATAATTTACAATATAATTATTACGTCTGCGAATTTTTATACTCCTAGACCGCATAGTTTTTTTTATTACAATTAATTTTCGTGAGGCATGCAACTTGTTCATGACAGCCATGTTGCAGCCATAGGCTTTTTCGCACGAAATTTGAAAAAGCTTTTTCGTCCGGTCCGTGGACCATTGTATTTTGATGTGAGTGGATGGTGTTCTGTGGGTGTAAAAAAGTTTGTCGCGAACAGCCTTCATCGGCCGATTGTAAACACGATCGACTTCGTTTGGTTACGCCGTTTTTCGTGCTGATGGTGGATCGTTGGATTTGTGTGGTGTTTCTGTGCGTGAAAAGTAGTTTCTACTTTTGTATCTTGTAGGGAAAACCCCGTTTTTTCCAGATGGTTACGTGACATCTCCGTGCGACACGGGCCAGTCTGTATAATGGCGAGTCCATTTTCATAAACAAAGGAAATTCACAAAGCGACTGCCGTGAGACGTTCCCGGACCGGCAGGTTCGGTTAGGAGTCGGCTTTTCCGACAGCTTCTCGTGTGTGTGCTGACCCTTTGTGACGCAGTCGGCCGATTCGTGTGGATCACGGACTGGCGCTGGAAGAGTCTGGGCAGACGCGACAGGATGACACCCGGACAGTCGGCTCAATCTCAAGTCTGGAAGGTTGTGCTGACGGTCCACTACAGTCGGGACTGACTGGAAGCAGGTGTGTCGGTATGTCAGTGGGCCGCGAATGTATACTTTCTAGGCTGATAGTATAATGTATTTAGAATAGTTTATGCAATAAAGGTGGTGTTTGATGTTGTTTGGTGACATCCGAGATAAGTGTGGCGGACTGGTGAGCTGGCGATGTCTTGCGAACCCTCACCTCTCGTTGTGACCGGGGAGGGGGGCAATGGCAACTGTCAACCCAGCCCTCTCTTAGGATCATGGTGTGTTGCAGTACGTGTTTGACATATTGTTGTTGTAAGGTATGTTTCAAGTGGTTTACCGTTTGATTATTGCAAGTTGAATTTTGGTGTTTTTTTCTGGCACCTAGGGAAATGTGACAGTGTTTCGTGGGCTGGCTTGATGCGCAGTACCCTCGAATCACACTGCGACAGGGATGGAGTGATAGTAGAAGCTCTCAGACTAGCCTGTTAATTTAATTTT
>JAHWFP010236507.1:0-19143 GCA_023313725.1 Lithobius niger
TACTCGCTGTAGCAATCTTCAAGTTTTCATTTTACGTCCAAAGTATTGTTGGGTGCGATTAACTTGGCCAATAGGATTGACCTTGGTGGCCTTTTCCTGGTTGAATGATATCACTACCTTCACAGGCCGATTGTGTTTGGAAATTTGGCGGGTTTTTATACCAGTTTTGGTTTTGGGTGGATATCACAACTTTCATAGGACTGTGAACGTACATAAGGTTACACCGTCTTATCTTCATCTCTACCTTTTTTTCTAGAAGAATTTTATTTCTATAAATTTTTACATTTATAATTTTCAAATTTACCATAGCTAATTAGCCGTTAAATTAGCCAATTTGACACGGCTTAGTTTATTGTATGACCAATCTTCACATGCTTAAGTTGCTTTAATCCCATTTTTGCAGACATTGGCTAAGAATCACTGATTTCGTTAGCTTTTCTCACTCAATCAGCACATCCCCTTCAGTTGTTTTGTTTATCCCTGCACCTTCCCCTTAATTTGTCACGATTTCGTTCGCATTTATTCATGCAGAAACCCCCGAAGGTCGCTGTTACTAAAACAGCAGAACGCGAAGCATTTTATTTTTGGGTTATTAACAAAAACCCGTTAGCTCGTGGATCCTCGTATTGATGCGTAACCATCATCTAACGTGCATCCCTTTATTCTTATGCAGTACACGGCAACGTTAATGTTTCCTTATTTTATCCTTCCTTACAGTTCAGTTTTTAGTTCGTCCAGTTTTTACAATAAATCTAAGGACCCGTGTTGATTGTTCAAGCCATTGCTGCTTGAAATCGTTTGTTGTAACTTGGAAAAGAAACGAAATTTAAATTCGCTGGTGACATTTACAGATTGCTTCCAGGGGCGCGAGGACGTACCAAATTCTTACTTGATAATTAAGAAGGCATTGACTTTTTTGTGAAAAGATATTTTTTTGTACATTCATTTGCGTGCTGTGAGCAAGTGCTGGAGAGAACTAGATAGTGCTAAACCATGCACAATGGCTGTTTGCCGTGATGTCACCATGAGTTAGCCAATGACGAACGAGAACAACGGCTGTTTGGCCGTCTGATTGGACTAGCCCAGTCACGTGATATGCACGTCACAGCAACAGCCATGGCGCATGGTATAGATGCTGCAAACTTTCGTTTAGTAGTAACGCGAGTTTAAAAGAACCAAAATAAAAAAAATTAAAACATAATTCTCTACATGTTATATATTTTTAAAGCAACTTCAGCTTCCCCTGACCCCAGTCAGGTCTCCACCCCTAGAGCTACCTTCCCTCTACTCCCACACTCAGGGGACCAAATTTTTAGCACCATTGGGACCAACTGTTAATCCCAGTCGCCCTTGCAAATTCGTATATTACGCCCAGGAAATCTTGCGCAATTCAGACTGGAAATACGTAACCAAGTCTAATCCCGGTTTTGTTTTTCTAGTTTCCAGGCCGAACTGGGCTCGCCTACAATGGTTAAGGCTTGATAACGACACCACTGAACCAATTCACATAAAGCCCCATTTAATGCTACCTCAGTTTCATATTGTTAATTATTTTGCAAGTCCGTGTCTCATTCCTAACCAAGGTAAGGGTCTTTTATCGTTATCATTGTTGAAATAATGGATTAACATATTGGAAACTTTACTGTAATGAATTAGGTTTAAGGGTAATGATCCGAGTGTCACAGTCCATCTGTGCTAAACCTCATGCCCAAAATAGTTCTCGTGCAAAGAGCATGTTTTCCATGTCCTAGAGTTTGGTATTCAAATTGTGTTAATTGTAACATTTAAAAGGAATTAATAGAAGCATATGTGCTACATAGAAGGATCTAGAGGGTCTAGAACAGTTTTGCTATGTTCGCAAAGAACATCTTTGTTTCTGAGAATCTGGTTGTTCTCATATTGATTAATTCACTTATCCGAAAAATGATCTATCCATACCTCTTATTAATTACAAGGTTGCTACAGTTTAGGAATAAGTTTGGCATTTAGAGAAATAATTTGACCTTTACACTTTGATACACTAGGAATCAGAAACTTTTAAATCCATTAGTGATTATAAATAGCAAATATTACCCAGCATTTGAAAATTCTGCACACGTGATCATATCTTAATTCTGATGGAATATTAAAATATAAAACAATAAGTAATTAATTGATTGTTTATGGGCTTGGAAATAGCCTTAATGTCGATTGGTTCGATTTCTGGTTTAATCGATCAGAAGTGGAGTTTACTGATTAACCCAAGACCATGAAGTACATGCCCATCGATTCCGCATAACACTTGTAACAGAATTTACTCTAGAAGTCTTGATTTGATGTCATCTCATTACGCACACTTAATCATTTTTGGTAACAGTGCCCCTGTAGCACTCTTATGCTTTTACTCTTTTTATGCTTTCAGTAAGCATATCTACCAATGTATGTATATCAGCAGTCATCCGATTTCAGCGTCGTCTTGGCTACCACGTAGTCAATACCTACTTACCAACCATGCTAACAGTAGTTGTGTCTTGGCTATCTTTTTGGATGGATGTCTATTCAGAGCCAGGACGGACTGCCTTAGGAGTTACTACGCTTCTTATAATCACGACCAAAGCCTCAGGTGAGCGCTGTAGTAAAGGAAATAATAGAAGGAATGGTTGGTGTTAGCATGTTGAATGGAACGATATAGCATTGTTATAATAAATTGTACACATCACTGACTCACGTCTCCTGTTTTCGTTTTTTAGTTGGGCTTTGTAGCTGTTTCCGTGCAATTTTAGTATTAACTGAGTTTTAATTATCTTTTTTATGATTATGGTTTTATATAAAATTTCGATGATTTTGATGAAAAGCGAAAATTGCACGTTAGTTTTTTAGACCAGTCCATCCCTCCCTAGACCCACTGATATAAATCTGTCAAGCTGCACTTTTACCGTGTGAAAAATTGATTACCCCATACTTTTTACAACGATCGTGTTTTCATAAATGTACAGCTAAATTCAAGCCATAAGCACTAACGCAATACCAAAACAAATAACCATGCATGTTTTTGAATGCTGACATTTTTCGTTTTCATTGGGAAAAAAAGAGGTGATGTGACATTAGACGCACCGTGCAAACCAGCTAAATCTACACTATTTCTGTAGTAGATTAGTACACAAAATAGTGGAAAATATAAATTATTTTCTGTGGATGCTTACTAACACTGTAAAATTACCTCAAATATCAATGCAAACCTACAGTGATAATTAAAGGCTTAAACTTAGAACCTAATTACTTATTAAAAAAAATTGGAATAATGCTTACCTGAAACATAAAATTGGAAAATGAGAGAAACAAAAAGGGAATAAAGCGTTACCTAAAACATGAAATTGTAAGTGAGAAATAGAAGAGGAATACAGCCTTATCTGGAATAAGAAATTGGAACTGGGAGAGGAAAATACGTCTTTCAGTGTCGACTCCAGTCAGCCAATTTGAAGTTTTCAGCAATCGTATGCCAATCACCCAAATCATGTGGCCATGCAGTGTGGCGTACACTCTGAAGACGATGTGTACTGACAGTACACATGATTGTGTACTTTCTCAGCCTCTACACGAGTTGTGTACTGGCAATACACAGTCTGTGAGTCTGTGCACTAAGAGCACACATTATCGTCACAACTTGTGTACTTCCAGTGCACAAGTTGCGTACTACCGGTACACAGTTCGTGTGGAGGCTGAGAAAGTACACATTGATGTGTACTGTCAGTACACATCGTCTTCACAGTGTAGTGGTGACTTCAGCCTTTGATTTCAAAGGTCGTGGGTTCAATTCCCCACTCAGGCAGTCTGACATTTTAGTCCAAAAGGCAACGTAAACAGGTTTGCATTTAATCCAAATCATCACTGCAGAATTTCCACATCGTTGACTACAACGACATACACATCGATAATTACGACATAAAATTATAAAAACTAATTAGGTTAACCTGTTGGCATGAGCTTAAGAGTGTACGTACATTAAATCATATATCCATGTTTGGCACAATTACCTTGTTTAAAATCGAGACTCGCATGATAAAGAACAGTTCCATGTCACGGAAGGGGGAGGGGATATCTACTCCACCTCGCACTCATCATGGTCTGTTCTGCATCTTGTGACCCTTGGTTTAATACCAGGATTAGCTTTAACTCACCAAACTACGAATATGGCTGCCCACCGAATCCAGTTTGTAAGTCCACATCACAATTCGTTTACATATTCAACAATTAAATGCATTTCTTTACGGTTTTGTTATGTGGTTGCATAATGTCTGGGATGTACAATAGAGAATTCCTTTTATTTTAAGACCATACCGACACATTGTTGTGGTAAAGAAAAAAAGGGTTTAAAGGGTTTAACGAGCATTAACCACTCCTGGTCATCTGCCCGAAGCCCTAAGGCCCTGTGTCTGCAACAGCCAGATTCCCAGGCGGTCACCCACCCAAGTTGTGGTAAAGAGTTTCGTCCGCAACAATAAAAACTTTTTTTTTTTTGTAACAAACCAAGAATCAAAGAAAAATCCTTGTGGTGACTATAATAAATTAGCCAGCGGAAAATAGTCACTATTTTGATGAACAGCCTTTTCCCTCTGGCTAATTTCTTATAGATTCGCCACTGGGTTTCTTCTCTGATTCTTGGTTTGTTGCGAAAGACGTTTTTATTATTGCAGACGAAACTCTTTTCCATATCGAAGTCTCTGTGTCCTCTGAGACTTCTTTGTTGAAAATGTAAGAGGCTTACATAGTAAAAATAACACAGCCTTGTTAATTTCTTTGGACCATACGTCATCTGAATCCTGTATACATTAACCCTCCCAATTCTGATCCTTGTTGTGTGGTTCTGAAACAGAAAGAAGTAAGGGAAAGGTCAGGCTAGGGATTGAAACCATGAAACCTCCGTTCATGGCTAGACCAACAATTGTCCAGAACAGGCCAAAGCATACAGCCACAGTTGCTGAACGAACCTTGCAGCCTCTCACAGCACCCACGACCGACATTTTGAGATCATTTCAACTGAGATTTGTGTTATCCATTTAAAATTACCATACTTTTTGTGCAGGATTTGATTTGTTTTACTTGTTTTCACAGCTGTTCAGTCGACAGTAGCTGAAGTATCATATGTGAAAGCTATTGATGTCTGGATGGGAAGTTGCACCACTTTCGTCTTTTTAGCCTTTGTGGAATTTGTTATAGCCAATTATAGATCACGCCACTGTGAGAAGGTAAGTTCACTGTAGTCAGTCACTGAACTACTATATGTATTTTTTCTTTGGTTGTTGTTGCCGGTGATTCTGTGTACTTAATTCCCTTATGCCGAAGATGGCACTGCAAACTATTGCTTTAAAATAGTATTCAGACAAATTTTCCGTTACATACGTGTCTCCGACCAACAATAACAGTGGTAGACTTTAAAGGATGATTCATAATGTGTAGAGTGGTCATGTGATACTTGAACGTGTGAGAGTGATGACCTTGAAATATCCTTTCAAGAGATTGAAATTTCCTTTAAATGACCTTGAGATATCCTCTTGTTGTAGAGAGGAGAAAAAACACTAACGAGACAAAAACAGAATGGAATTCAAATATGAATAACATCAATACGGGTAATGAAAGGTATAGTGGTTGAAACTGCAATGTGTTGTGTCGCAGGCATGCAGTAAACGGCTGCCAATGTGCCACATGCCTCTGGCCATTATTTCCTCTAACTTTGATTTCTTGTAAACTCTACATTCTTCTCAAGATCCCTTTTTGTTGTTTTGTTTTATTGCATTGCATTGATTTAAGGTACTCTGCAACTTGCCATTTTAAACCGTATTTGTACAAGTCGCAGTTCAGAAATTACTGCCGTGGTAACCATGGAGAGGTATTTCAAGATCATCTCCCCTAACATGCATGTTCAAGTATTCCATAACCACTCTACAGTATGTCTCAGAAGTCCTGAACCAGGTAGGACTACATGGTATACGCCTATACAGTGTAGGCCTATACAATGTACGCCTATACCACATTAGGCCTAAGGTATACAAATCAGTAAACTATAAGCAAAATATGCACCTAATGAGTAGCAAATGACTTCCACAATAGGCGTTCACTCGCAGTAACATTATTTCCTAGGACTAACATGGTATAGGCGTACATTGTATAGGACTACACTGTATAGGCCTATACCATATAGGCCTACCTGGTTCAGGATTTCTGAGACTAACTATACATATATGCCTACTCAGTTATTACTCCGATGCAGATCATAGTAGCAAAACGCTGAGTTAAAGAGGACTTTATGAATTATCCTGTATAGTTGCTAAATTTCTGCGATTAACATTACATGGAAAAAAATTCAATCCATGGAATTTTCCAGGGGTAGCCGCCAGTAGCTAGCCAAATAACCATTGTCACACATATTGTTCAAGTAGAATGCTATATAAAATAAAATCTAAATTTTTTCTAGCATTTTTGATCAAAGGTAAACTGAAGTCACACCAGTGTGGCACCTACAAAAATCTAAACAAAATTTGTAAAAATTCCTTTTTATTTTCGATTCGATTTACAATCTTCTTCAAAATGACTACAGAGAAATGAAGTGAGTGAAAAATTGAAGCTAAAATATTAACCTAAAATATTTAACCTAAAGAAAGGTGTAATATGAACTCACCACCTTATCGGTGTGCCTGGCTAACATACAGCACAGAAGGACAAACCAGAAATACAAGCATGGTACACCTAGAGAGCAACCTGGAAAGGAACTAGAAGTGTATCATAACAAGAGAACCAGGCATTCCCAAACAATGTGTGTTTCTTTTAGTGATGCAATGGCTTCATTCTTTTCTCTGTAGTGTTTTTTTTTAGAAAGTTCTAAAGGTATGGAAAATTTAGTTTTAGCTTTGTGTGTGCCTCACTTGTCAGCTCAGTGACCTCCATTCAAAATTTAGCCTACGATGTGCTGCAGCTCAGAATACTATTTTTTTTCATCAGTGTTGTATTATTTAGAACATAGTCTTGAGCATGCATGAATCAGACAGCGATTCAGACTGTTCTATGTAACTTGTGGCATGTCCACAAACTAACTCAAATTTGGAATAAACATTTTTCTATTGTTTTAAGGAACGTGAAATTCGACTTCGGTCCGGTAGTACTGACGTTGAGGGTAGAATCACACGTCCGAAGTCCATGTTGCAGAAGATGTGGGATGTGCTTCGCAGCAGAAGCGTTGACCAGAATGCAAGATTTATCTTCCCCATTTGTTTCATTGCATTCAATATTGGTTACTGGATGTACTTTATGATCGCGCTTAAAAAGGCGAAACGATATTTCAGTGAGATTCCACAAACCGATTTATGAAGTGTGCCTCGAGATACCGTTCTTGAACCCCCTCTGTTGATGAATTCATTTTCATTAATTCACACTCTTGACGTCATGGGTAGAAGAGAGTGGATGATGTTGATGGGAGCATTAGCTAAATCATGCACCCGATAGACGCTGCATGCCGACACGAGTGTCCTGTGTGAACTTCAGTGCGTACTTCAGCACGTTATGAAGAAATTGAAAAATTAACTTTACTGACGATGCGGTAAAGTCTAATGAAGGGACAACTTACATACTGACAAATCAATTAATGCAGTGACAGACAGAACCATTTGCAATGTGTTTTTGTTGTATCTGGCTGCGAAGTTGATGTGGGTTTGAATAATTTAACTGATCACTACCTGGTATGTTAGTTTTGTCATTACTGAATAATTACTAGGCTAACACGTATTTGCTGTCATTGAAGCATGTTAGATGGTATCAGTATATTACGTTTTCTTCAGATTTCCAAAAAAAACGTGATCTAGTCATAGTTACTTAATTTTAAACTAATAAAGTGATCACCAGTATTCCAGAAAGAATAAAATCAACGATTAAAGGTGAATGTCTGGAAGACACCTAGCAAAATGTGCGTAAACTGTAAATAATCCAATGAATTATACATATTTAGCCACACAACAACATGGTGACATGGTTTTGACTCTTCCGTCGTAATATTTTATCACTGCTAGTGTGTTGAAGCCACAATGGTGGAATGCCTTTCAAGCCCTACTCTCAATATTATATTGTGAGAAAATATTGAGCTGTTACAGCTTCGGAGTGTCAGTGAATCGTAAGGTGTATCATCTTATTTCAAAGATGCTGCTCTTGTGTATGAATATGTTCCCTTGAAAATAGTGTTGCTGATTGTGAAAATATTGTAATGATTTATGACTGTGAAAATGATTGTTAAATATTTTTCCTTTGAGTGTATAAAATGATGAGTGTTTTGTAGTTCTGTTTCTGTTTCATTTTATTAGTTATTCAATGAATTCAGAAAATGGTAGACAAAATACTTACACAAAATAAATATCTTAGTGTCGAACAATCATGTCAATCACGCTGGGGGGCAGTGAGGTTGACTTCAACACACAGTTGACATCTAATTTGTAATAAGTAGGCTTAGCTACATGGATGAACTTTTGCATAACGTAGCAATACAATCCGAAAATTACGACTCGTCTATGGTAACAAAATTACATTGAGTCAAAAACCCAAAGGATACATTCGTTGCTCCGGCTACACAAAAAAAGCGCTTACAATATGTAAATATATAAAATCCAGTGAGTGAATACAAACAAGCAATTGTACGATAAAAAACACGTAATGTTTCAGGGGTGTGGACCATCCTATTATAAAGCAGTTAAAAACAAACACGATTAGGCCATGAGCCATATCAAACCTACAACCTAATTTATGAGCAGAATAAAAAGAGCGACCATTGTGCAAGTATGGCATGTTGGGTTTCTGGTTCTATTCACGATTCACGTGCTACCGTGTACACGGTTACGGTTGCTGTTTCAGCTTCTCCATTAAGTTTGACGTGGCTTATAGCAGGGTCGTGTATTTTTACCAAGACTGGTTGATACCAGGTAAGATTTCACAGCTCCACTGGTTAGGTTTCAGAGACTTGACAAGAGCCCTACAAGAGTTAGATATAACGGTGGAATGGCGCGCCTCCTTGCAAAACTCAATTCGAATGAAAACGATGTGGTTACAACATCAGCGGTTTCATTGGCCATTATCAAGCACCAATACCACAATATTTCCATTCACTAATTTGCAAGGTTCATTATGGTATAATTATGATGAGACAACGAAACGAATGCTAATGTTAAAACCCTGTGTATTGGTATGTACAAAAGTTAGGATATTATTTTGTTTTTGCCTTGGCAACAGTTCTTAAACTTAAACATACTACAGTAACCAGTATGAGAATAGTTTAAACGTTGAAAATAAGGGGAGATTAGCCTACAACAATGCTTCCTAAATGTTAAACAGCTAGACACAGCCTTTGCAGGGGCGGCACTAGGTCCGAATTTCTTCCCGGGCATTGGCTGGACACGCCTGTAATACCCCTGGTGCGGTTCTAGGAATTTATTGTGGGGGGCAGGGGGCAAAACGACCTTTGAAAACATTTTTTTTTTGGGGGGTGGGGGGCCAATTGGTAGTTCGTCCAACCGACAGACGTCCATTTCCCCGACTTTGACTTTTGGTTGGGAGGGATGGGGGGAGTATCGCATTACGCTTCCCCCTTATTCTCTATCCTGATGCTATTAAATGCTAGTACGCATAATATGTTTTTTTGGGAGGAAGGAGCAAATTTTGTGTTCATATAAGCTTTTCGTGTCTGTAAATTAAAGATATCATTTTAAAACCTTCCCCTTATGTATGAAGTACGAAGGCTAATACATAATTCATGGAACATTAGAGACCTCTAAAAGGAGGAAGGAGTAGTTCCCCCCCCCCCAATCCCCCTCTGGGTACTGATCCCGGGTTACTAAGAATATCCTGCTGAATTAACAGTTTTAATATCCAGAGGCCAAGCTAATGGAAAAACATACAACAGGGAGAAAATTTCCAAAAAACAGTCAATATAACGATTGTCATATATAAGCATGTTACAATTCTATTGATTAACTATTTATAAATTTACCCTGTTACTAATAAAATGTTGTGTTTGTAAATGTGATTGAATTTTTAAAGGAAGCACTTTTTACTAGCTACAACAATGTTTCCATAGTCAATGTTGTGCTGGCAGTGGCCAACATTGAAAACTTTTTTAAACAAACGACTTGACAACTTATAATGTTTTTTGCCAGGGCACGGACCCGGACATTGTTATTTTTACCCAGGCACGTGCTCGGGTAGAGCCGTGTCTGACGCCGCTCCTATGCCTTTGGAAGAAACATTGTCGAACATTAAAAAATTGCTGCAAAGTAGCCTCAAACCACACACTGCTAACTGCACTCATTCAATTGATTTGTGCTAGCATCGCACAAACATGTTATATTCTTCATATTATTAAGAGTTAAATTAGAAATAAGCCATCAGCAAAAATCATACACTAGAAGTAACTCAGTACAGTAAGCCATCTTTATGTACATAGGTTCATTAGATTCATGTGATCCATATTCTGACAACTGGAACAGTCCATCACTAGATCACTGCCTTTACCTGGACGGGCACTCATCCACTGGCCATTATTTAGAGTGATTTATGTATGTTTATTACTAAGCATAACTTATGATATTGCAATGATGGATAAACATTATTATTATGTGGTAAGAGTATATTATGTTCTAAAGTTTTCGGATGGTTTAATGCGTGAAATTGTAATTTTAAGTAGAAAGTAAATGCCGAAACGCAATCACACATATCTACGTTTTCTGCCATGTTGGGAATTCGTAAAATTTAATCCCCGAAGCCTTTGTTTTGATTTCTTGTGGACAAAGAAGTAAGGATTATAAAGCCATGGATGTTAAACGTTTACAATTTAGCAGCACTGCAATGTTTCAAGTTTAAAATCTGGGTGTCGTGCACCATTAGTACCATTCTCAGTTCAAACCGGCTGGTATCGTTCGTTCCACGATTTCTTTGCAGGCACGTGACCTGCTGCCTTGTTCTTTAAGTCTCAGTAATGCTGTCAAGTGTAGCAATGGTGGTGATCTCAGAATAGCAGCAGTTGTGGTGCACTCTGGAGTGAAATTTCTTGGTGTGAAATTGTGAAAGTTCCTCTGCGAAACCACGGAGGAAGTACCATCAAAACACACAAAACCGGCTTTTAATTGGCAGTCACCCTTGCCATTGTAACCCTAAACCCAAAAGGGCAGGTCAATAAAAGCAAAAAAACGTAAAAAGTAATTGATTATGCGGACCTCAACGTACAGTAAAACAGTTGCAGAATTACTGAACGTTCAGGGCCAAATAATGAATTCAATTTAACTTATTACTGTTATTGACCCGTTCTGTTGGGTTATAGGTAAATGTCGCAATAGCAAGGTGACCAGCAACTAACAGCAGGTTTTTGTGTTTTGCTGGTGGTTTTTCCTTGGCCCCAAGAGAAAATTTTATAATTTAACAAAAACCTGGAAATTTTGTAAATACTTAAGAGTGTGCTCACAGCACGACTGGCGGCAGAATTGGAAGCTTCGTGGAAGATGCATGTAAGAGCTAGGGTTAAGACTTTTTACATTATAGGTAGGTATGGCTACAATTAGCAATTCTCGGTGCATGGGAATGCCATCTGGCTGGAAATTACTAAGGTAAAAACAAAGGGAGGTCTAAGTCACCTCTCACTCACTCACCTCTTACCCTCTAAAAATATGTGCTAACAATGCTTACGCAACAATAGAGAAAGCCAAAAAGAAACAATAAAGAAAATTGGTTCAGTCGGCTTTGTGTACGTCCATGTTTCACCGAATCAGCTTTTTCAATCATATTTTGCGCACACAGGCTAACAAATGCTGATTCTCGCTCGCTTTGTTCACTCAATCAGCGCATTTAAATTAAAGAGCTGCTTGCCTTGACTGCATGAACACAATTTTATGGTTAGGTTTATTTATAAAACCTCGTCAGTCATACAAAATGTGCCCTACAAACATTTTAAAAGTTGAACCAATTCGTGACATCTCCCCTAATGTCATAAGCATCTTCAAACATCGCCTTATAATTAGCTAGGTCTACACACAAGAAATTTTACACAACATTTCACCTTTTGACCTGCCGCTGTTTTGAGCTCAGCCCACTTTCTAAGACTCGTGGGAACCACCTCAAGTTATCACTTCCCCGTTTCAAAACACATCTTAGGAAGTCCTTCTTTGCCATTCGAAGCATCCCAGTGTGGAACTCACTTAGTGATGAGATTGTCTCGGCCCCGTCGCTTCCATCTTTTAAACATAAATTAACAAAACTAAACCTTGGTGGCTTCTTACATCGCTCTGAACACGCACCTCTCTTTTCGTAAACCTTACGCCAATTTTATTTACTGTGTTTATTTTTTAAATTTAGGATTGCTATAAGTGGCCTTTTTTGAGCCCTGCATCTCCTTTTCATTTTTATTTTAGTGAATAGATTGCTTTTATTATTTATTAAAAGCGTTTTAGCATAAATTACACATTATTTTGCTGCGGTAAATTAAAACAGCTTCATTAAAATATTTGTTTAAACTGATATCAAGCAAATTAGAAAATTTGTACACAAAACGCAACGTTATTCTAAATCCGCATTTACAAAACTCAAGTAGCAGGGTAGTGGGATGTGTGTGTGGGGGGGGGGAGGTGATGATGGATGTTGAAGTATTGGAGTATTGGACGTATAGGGTGGATGGTGTGGTTGAATGAAACGTTAGAGGTTACAAAAGGAAAACGGAGAAGAAAGGGGATAAGGGATTTATATTTATGAAAAAAAGGAAGAAATTAGAATGCATTTATTGTGTTAATTTGTGCTAAGGCACTCTGGGTGACAGTGGGCGAAATCTCGCGAGTTGTCTTACTATTAACCCCTAATGAACAATTTCTATGCATGTGGTCAAGGCAAGCAGCTCTTCTTAAACTTAAACTTTATATTTAGATAGCCCCACCCAACAGAGATGTGTATCATTTTAGTACATTTCTTCTCATCAAGAATGTTGCTCGACGAAGCGTCAGAGCTTGCTGCGTAGGCCATAGGTCTTTTGGCCTATCCTCGATAACAAAATAGGCACTTGTTTGTCATTAGGAATATCAAATGCTGAAAAATGTAGCTCACATCTCTCAAAATAAACTGTCCGGAACGTCAAACTCCTCGAATAGGTTAGGTTGAATTACAGGAGGCAATAATGCTTTTGTTTCACTAACCCCTTAGATTATCTAATAAAGTATCATCTAAACTTAAACTTTCCCCTTTATAACCCAACTGGACTTTTAAACTTTACTTCAATATCTTCTTCACTGCTTATATGCAACGAAAAGAAAAAGAATTATGGTTATTCCATTTGAATTACTGTATTAAAATTTTTCAAGTTTTCAAGTTTCGAATTCGCAACTTGCAGGTTCTTGCAGTGTTTTATACTTTAAATGCGTGTAAAAATCACTTCTCGATAACGAGCAATGGGCATAAATAGTTAAATCACGAATGGTTTCGCAAATATCAAATTTAAAACGCTTTTTTTTTTGGACCATAATGCTACGGTTTCATCTGAAAAACACGCACAGCTTCGCAGCAAACTGATATCCCTCTAGGAGTTATCCTAGACGACTAAGCAAATACCAACCTTTAAATTTCTAGGCTTGGACAAAATTATAAGTTCGGCCTACTTCCTAGATGGCAACATGCGTATAATGACTTGTTTAACCTAGAAGTATCACATGCAATATTTCCAAATACAAACTTTCTACTGCAAATACATATGCTTCAAATAGTATTCTCAAGCTGAGGCAGTTCTCACTTATAACTTCACTGCTTCGTCAACTATTTAAGTTTACTTCAAATTTTCAATGAAAAAAAATTGTTTTTCTCAACTTATTTCCCTTAAACAAAATGACAATTTGCTCCGCACAATTTTAACTTTGACAGAAATATTTGTTAAGTGCAAACCAAGCACGACTACTTTTACGAAAATAATTATTAACACTACTAATATCTATTAATAGTTTACTAACCTACTAACAATACCAATAGTCGTTAAATTATTAATAATTACCCCTAAAAAGATCACAACATACCACACTACCCAGATTTGCCAACGGGTCCTGCCGGCCTACTCGTATATTGTGGCGAACCCCTGTGCTCTAACGCGGCAAACCTTTTGCGAAACATCTGATGCTTCGCCCCATAAGCCTTCGCATTACCTTGGGGTGACCAAATATACCTTATTTGACAATTGAGGAAATGTCAAAATTAACCTTGTAGGTCTCGGCCTGTCTAACCTACCTCAATGCCGGCCAGTCGAATGAAGCCATCTGTTTTCTAGGATGACTGCCAGCCATAAATTCTCACCAACTCGTAGAAATTTTGGAACGTCTGACTACGACAAGGTAATTCGTATTAAATTACTACTTTAATACTCTTCAGTTACCCATTCAGCACGGGTCTTACTTAATTTTTTTAGTTAGTATTAATTCAGTTTAAGCCATCCTTCCCATCGCCATTGTAATGTTGTTTGCGCTGACGTTAAGTTTAACGTAGATTCGGCCACGCATGAGACGGGCTAAGAAAGACAAAACAAACGTTGCGTAGTTAGTCGGATAACAGGCAGCACCTGATCCCATATTCATATATTGAAAAGGACCACGCCCTAATGGAAACCAATAATTACACTAACGTGTCACCTAAGGAATGGTAGTTACAACTGATAAATAATCGTTACACCTACCTTTTCGGTGGTAACCACATACACTGCATTTGCCATCATGGCGTGCTGTTTCACAAATTTCTGCAAACTCGAAATAACGAAACGATAGTTTATTTTGGGACCGAAAACGAAAAACTAACAGGTGTTTTTTCATACCTTGACTTCACCATGGGAGTAGAGTTATTAAGATTTGCAATGCTTTTCCCAGCCATGCTATCACTTAAATGCTATGTCAGAATCGCATATTTTCCCATAGTTCCACACTGGGGCCGTTTGCGAATCTCTGCACATGCTCTCTTGAGCGAAATGCCACCATATTGAAAGACAGTTTTATTTTAACCGATAGAATATACCTTTACCTACGTCGTCTATTTTCTATAGAGAAGTGACATTTACTGCCATATTAGCACCAGATTGGCACCAGTATGGGTTTTGGAGGACATAACTACAATGTGCACTACATAAAAATGGAGGGAAAAACAGCGGATGAGCGGATTTCCTAGGCTTAAAATAACGTTGTTTTCTCCAACAACAAAAATCGCGCGTTTTTGGTCTAAGAAATCACTCTTCACAGCATCGGCTTCAGTATGACGCCCTTCTGTTTCTCTCTGCAGTGCCCCTTGTAGCTAACCCATTAAGGCTCCAGCATAGAGTTATATACAATAATACTACGTCGTGTCACTGCTCTATTGCAGAAGAGTGCTCCAGAGCGTAAAAACGAATGTTTGCAGTTATGTGGGTTGCTTTAAACGTTCGTATGCTTGTTTATTCCTGATAAATCTTAATAAAGTTTTCGAAATTGAGAAGGGTGTTTGGGTTTGCCCCGGGGTTTAAACCAAACCTTCAGAGCGGCGAATCAGAGGCAGGTCATAAATGACATCATTTTCGAAGGCGAATGTTTTTATTTTATTGTAGCATGTAGATGTCAACCATGTTTAAAAAATGTATTATCTCGATATCGAGTAACGTACCTACTGTAATTGACTCCAGATTTTAAAGCTGAATCTTGTAGCTATTTATCATAAATTCAATGCTTACAATCCTACTTTTCTCTCTGTTGCTGTTGAACGCGACACGAGAATGGCGTCACGGTTGGCCTATTTGTATAGGGTGATGGAACCTACTTTGCGTGTTAGTTGTAAATCCCAACTAACTCTACTCCCGTGACTTCACTAAGAACCAAAGAACTAAGGGCCCCCGTGCACTAGGCGTCAGGTCGTGCAGCCAGTGGTCGTCGTGGCCAATAAAACATGGCGACGTATGCCGCGACCACGTCCGTTGTCCATTGATTATTCTCGGTCAGTGGTGAAAAATGAATTCGGAGCAAGTATTGTCGCCCTGTGATCGCCTGCATATCGCCCAGGATCCCAATGGCTGCTGCAACCGACTGGCCACGGCAGCCAAGTGCGCGATGCTACATATACCGCAAGAATTTTCATTGGCTGCAGCGTTCTGGCTACGTGACTTCGCCACCTGGTGCTCAGGGACCCTAAGGCTGTAATAAGTAGTGATTATAACATGGATTTTGCAACGATGGGCCGGTGTAAGCGATTTAATACACACTTTGGTAGAACGACGTTCAATTAGGTATGAAATCGCCTAATAGGGGGACGAAGCCCTTGATGATGTTCTCCACCTCCAAGGAAGTCGCTATACCAAAATTGGGCTTTAAATCAGTTGCACGGCCCATTTTTGCAAAATCCATGTTTTACCTGCCGTATTATCCTAGTTTCATTTCGTGTGACAGCACCGAAGGAAATGCCATTATCAGATAGGGTGAAAGTAAAGGAGAAGTTTCCTTGTTTTCTGAAAGCTTGAACAACAGTCGATCAACAATGCGTTGACATGACGTTCCAAGCGTCATATTGTTACAATAATTTTGTTGTTGACTGACTGGCAGTTTCTCATTTCCTTGTTCATTGAAGGGGAAACTCGGAACCGAGCAACAATTCGTTCCACCGAGCAACGATGCTTGAATAATAGGCTTTGAACGGACGTTACACGTGAAATATTGTTGCTAAAGTTTGGTTGTAGTCTGTGACGGGGCAATCTGTTTGCTGAAAGGGTATTTCGGAATCAACAACAATTCCGATGATAGAGCTATTGCAGTTGTTAAAGCTCTATTGCTATTGCAGTTGTTGGAGGTTTAGAATGAAATGCTGCTAGAAAATCCGAAGTAGATCCAAAGTAGCATATTGCTCTATAAAGATGGTCAGATTTCAAAGAATTCTAAACGTGTACAAAATAAGTGTGTAAAATAAGTGTACAGAATTAGTACGCAGAGTAAGTATGCACGAAAAACAACCATTGTTGACCATTATTGAGCCATGCGTATACGGGTTTTATGCCGCATCTTTTTAACAATGGTTGGGACGAAATTAGGGTAATAAGGTTCTTTGCTGTAGGAAGTCTTAATATAATTATTAGGGTCTACTTGGAGGTCTACTTGTAAGTCGTCATGGACGAGGAGTGGCAGAATTTAGTGTAGTTAACTAAACAAGTTAAGCTGGTCGGTGGCAGCCAGGGTCGTATGATAGACTTCAGCACTCTTCAGCACTTATGAGATCTATTCTGGCGTATTGTGGACACTTTCTTCCCTCCTGCTATGATCGAGGTTATGCAGTTGAACCCCGGGCCTTGAACCCCCCCCCCCCCCCCCCTTAGTATAATTCTTTCTTCTTCTAAAAAGGCAAAAAGGTCCAAAATCGAGCCTGTTTATCTATACAAGCATCAGTTTGCTTCAGGTGGCTTAATAAAAAAAAAAGTTGGAAAAAAAATGGGCGTAATCAAATTGTCATAATGACTAGTATGCGTGTTATCCAATTGTCCTTATACGTAGGTTATAGGTAATAGACGTTACCCTCTTGTTCCAACAATGAATGGCAAAAAGTTGCTTGAGAAGCATTCGAGATACAACAATACTGCCGAGGGCGCAACCCGAGGGGTTATTGTTGCGACCGAGAAAGGCTTCGAAAACAACTTATTCACCGTACATTGTTGGAACAAAGAGGGTATATTTGGCTTGTAGCCCTACAGTTTTTAAATCACGTGCGGTTCCAACCACCGATCCAAAGTATTGTTGTTATTGACGTACTTTGTCATTGTTACCATGCAGAAGCATTGTTGCTCTATTCCGGTGAGCTCCTTCGGCCAACAATGGAAATGAAAAATTTCAAAGGATTCAAAGGATTTAACGAGCGTTAACCACTCCTGGTCATCTGCCCGAAGCCCTAAGGCCCTATGTCTGCAACAGCCAGATTCCCAGGCGAAGGGGAAAAATTTGCCCTTCTTCCAACAATGAGGATTTCTCATCCTTTCGTATAAAAAAAGAAATAAATATAGATACTGTATGGCCATTTCCTATTTCTCTCTATACTGGTGGTTGGTTTCCCATCATGGTGTGATTCTGTTTTACAAATTTATCTAAGGCTGAAAACATCGCAGGTTTATTTAGGGGCTATGAACGATAAAGTAAGAATTTTTTTTTTTACCTCAACACCAAAAAATCCTAAGTTTATTTACTTATTTTTTTTTACCTCGTACGTGTGTTTTGAAAAAGAGGGTGTCGAATTTAGTTGGAAATATTAATTTAGTTGCTAATGTGAATTTGACTGAGAGCTAGCCGTTTCCTTATTATATACTTGTAAGAATAAATACTTCCAAGTCGGCAACTGTTTACTTATTCTCAGACTTACTCTCAGACTTATACTCCCGCTTATTTTCTACTTTATTCTCCCACTTTTAAACAATTCTTCAACAACATAACAATGCTTTAACTCGAACTCTGTGAACACGGTCAGTTGGGAACCAAACTTTTAAACAATGAAAACCATAAAAGTAGGGTTACAACGCCTACTTATACTTCCCACTTTTGACACTGGTTTCAACAATGGTTAAACAATGCTTTTTTTCTAACAATAATTCTGCCTTAAACAATAGTTTCAACAACAGATATTGCTAAAGCTGGAATAATAAGTTGTTTTAGAGTACTAGTTTGTAAAAATGATAATCGCAAAAGTGGGGTTCAAATTAACAGATAGAGACATACTTTTGTAACAATGGTCCACTGATAAGTGGCTTTTGGCCCACTTTTTCTTTGAAAGATCCAAAGACTGCTATATCGACCAAGGCTATGGGACGAGAATGTTTCTTTCAGCGCGAGGAATCGGTTAAAGAAAAAGTGGAGCAAGAGCACTTATCAACGAACCATTGTTGCAAAAAAAGGGCTATAAGTTTCTTGTGACCGTACTTTTGTTTAATAAACAGCACTTTTAGATCACTTTTCATTTGCCGTTTCACGGCGCTTTCATTACGATGCGTTGTATCAACATTGCATCTTGCAAACAGATACATGCCAGTGGCAGGTGCTTGTTAATTGTTGTGTATTCCAAATTGTGGTTTCAACAATACCGGACTAGTTGAATGATATGAGAATTTCTATTCTTCACAATAATTGCAGGTGCTTG
>JAHWFP010236513.1:5265-22278 GCA_023313725.1 Lithobius niger
TTCCAATGCATCCGTCTGGTGTTATGTTAGGTGGCACATCAACAGCACAGAACTTCCTATTATTATCAAGAAAAATCTTGTACACCACTAATGGAGTTGTCAGAATTATGGCAGGCTTTGGGGAATGCAATGCATCTGCTTTTAATTTTTGATATATTGCACACAATTTCCGGTGTGTTGTGTTTTGTTGTTTAGTCATCCGATTAATTCCAGTGCCCCTGCTTCATTACAGCTTGAAATATAAGGAAAATTAACTTTCTTTGGAATTATTTTACCATGTCACTGAATGAACTAGAAAAATAAGGGAGCAATGTCTTAGAATATTCACTGGAAGTGACGTGTATTCTCGTTAACTTCTGGTAGTTGTTGCGTTTTGTAACATAACATTATTTATCAAAGATGTAAGGAGGGTAGGCCTATATGCAAAATTTGGATCCTACCGACTAACTCATTTAAGAAAAGTGCATCTGGGCGAAGAAATCCTGCCGGGACTGACATTTACTACCACTTTTGGTAGAGTAGGACAAAATATCATTACATGTTATTTGACGTAAATGGTCTATAAAATATGTCTGCAAAATTTTAGACCAATCGGTTACATGGTTTAGGAGTTGCGTGATAGAGACTACTTACCGGAATTGAGCCGTATATCCACTTCCAGTTGGATTTTTGACGTATTGTCATAGAACATTATTTGTCATAAATGACGTATAGAACTAATGTAGTACGTTTCAGCATATTGTATTGATCGGTTTATTAATGGTCGCGAAAAGTGCTTCAATGTATGCACTTTTGTTACCATTTACATATTTTGGTATGTAAGGCCTGCACCAGTCCAATATACGTTCATATTGTGTGGAGCAGCCCATTTTCTTATTGCCCATACCCTAACTAAGCCATAAAAAGAATTAATGCTTTTGTCCGACGTGTCCTGATAAAATCGCTAAGCTACCTCACTAAGCTGGAAAGACGTCTGACGGAACAAGCATAGATCCCTATCGAGGGGACCACGGGCCCCTTTCGCTGCAGCATCAGCGTGCTCATTATCAGAACGCTGCACATGGTCCGGCATCCAGCAGAAAAGCACAGTGGAGGGCATAAGGGAGGAAATTCGTGTGGGGGCGGAGGGGGAAAGGCAAGCGAAAACAGTTAAGACAGTTAACTTAGGCAAGTATTTCAGTAATTTTAGTCATAGTTCGAATGATTTTCCCCCGCTGCTCTCTGTGGCAACGAACGTGGACGAAGGTTAATATGTAAATGGTGGCAGAATGGCTAAATGGCAGACGGTATGGTATCGTATTCGCGTTTCGTTATAAATATTTCTTTTGTGCTTTGATCTGAAACATTTAATTTGTGTGAATCTACCACGAATAACATGCTTATCAAAACGTCAAAACTTTAGGACAGTTAGCTTAAGTACGTATTCGAGTAATTTTAGTCATGGCTCGAATGATAAACGATTAGGTAATTCAGTGAGTCAGAGTTACGCTGATTGAGTGAGCAAATCTAGTGAAAATCAGCATTTGTAAAGCTGTAAATAACAGTGAGACAGCACATAAAATTTAGGTACGTGACACACATTTAATTTTACACCAACAAACAATAACTTTTAACTGGTGAAGGGAGACTGTGTTTAGCGCTTTAGTGTGTCTTGTAAGCTCGCATGGTAGAGTTAAATTTGAATAAGTTTTTGTATTAATATGTTAATTTCAGTTTTAGACCTTATTGGATCAGTTGTAAGTAAGATTTGACCGGTAAAAATTGTAATCAAACTACGAATTTCGGTGATAACAACTGATACATTACTCTGTTCCTATCTGGTTAGTACTAATCATTAAAAAGGTACGATTTGTTTAGTCGGGATGTTTTCCCGTTTGGTATTGTGTGTTTGATTTTTCTACGGGTTAGCTTGTGACTTCTCATCTTCTGTTGACTCTTGTTTACTTTGGTGCAATGGACTCTTTGTTTGCTAGTGTGGTCTTCTACTCAGGGTTTTGGGATTCTGATTGCGTTGATTTGATGGTTGTGTGGGTTTCGGGTGTTGGGTGTTGGTTTATGAGTGTTTTTTTTTTTTTTGGTAAATAGTGAGTTGCCGCATGGGTATCACAAGTCAGATATTGCCGAAGTGCGTTTGGTTTGTCACTTCCATTGCTCTCGTTCGTGGGTAAATCGGTTGTCTTCATTCTGCCTCTGCTGTTTCTCAATGGGCCTTGGCATCAGATCAACTAAGATATTTAAATATCCCATTATATTTGTTACTGGTTTGAAAAAAACGTATAAAATGAAGTCTGTTACTTTAAATGTATGGTAGTATGTTGTGGAAAGTTACTGAATAGAGATTTATTTTGATTTCTCAGTACTCTGAGATTTGTCGTTACTCCCGTTTTGAGATGCAGCAGTTATTATTTTTCCCCAGGGGTTTGAGTCCCTACTAAGTTTGGAGAAAAAAGAAACCAGTTTAACGTGTTTGGTCTTCACATACTACACAGGTTTGAAGTGAACTGGGTGGGTGTGGTGATCTGGTTGGAATTGCTGTTATATAAGCATTCCAAATAGCTTTTAGAAAATTCACTTATTTAGTAACTTACCTTCTTTTGCTGTAGGATGTAAAGATTGAAGTGAATTTTGTGCCTGGGAATGATTTAAACGCATACTGCCTAACGCATACTGACCAGGAAATACTAACGTCATTGCAGATTAGTTTTCTCATCTCCCGAGAGAATCCATATCAGTTGCGAGTGCTTCTTAACAGCACGTGGAAGTTGAGCGATTACAGGCAGTGCAAGGTTTTAGTAAAAGGTTTTTTGCTTGATGAACAGCTTTTTCCTTTAACCACCATGTTTAAAATGCCAGTGGAGATGGGATTAATGCATCCACCAATATCGGTTAAGATGGAAAGAAGATTTATTCTTCGATAGAGGATGAACTTTTTTTGTATCCTGGTTCGTAAAAGCGAACGAATACGGTTGGAAGCTTTAGTACATGAGTCCAACACCTCACGGAACTTTGGGATTGCAAAAACACTCTTAAAAGCCTTCAGTGGTTTGGCATGGTTATAGACGTTTCATCATATATTAAAAAATGTAAACATGTGCATTCCAGTCGTTTGGGTATGACAGTGAAGGCCCCTTTCATGCAGCACCCAGGGGATGTGGTGGGCACTGATATCGCTGGTCCCTGCCCACGTATATTGAGAGGTAATCATTTTTTCCTGGTGATACTTAAGACTCTCATAAAATAGCCCGAACTTTCCCATTTGAAAAATGCGACTGCCTCTGCCGTTGCAGAGAATCTTGCTAGAGAAGTTCGTTCATGTAGAACTTTAGTCAAAAGGTAAAAATTGTGTGTCCTCCGTGATGAAGGCTTTGTGTAAAATCTACAATGTACCCCAAAACAAAACTTGTTAAGGGTTCCCGCCAAGCTTTTCGGCCGTGTGAAGTCGTAATATCAAACACCAAGCTCTTTTGCCTAGCTAATCCCACCGAGTAATAGTTCGAAGGTTAAATGAAATATATGAAAATTGCTTACTGTGCAATTTTCAATTAATTCATTTAACGTTTGAAGTATTAGTCAGAGGGAAACCAGTTAAACCACCTCATCAATATTGTGAAGATTTTTTATGGCACCTGTTCTGCTAAAAATCATAAATAATGGGATTTGGATTTGCGGTTTATCGCCATGGGCCCTCGAGCAGCAATTTATGAGTTGGCAGGTTTTTCCCACGCAATTCTCGAATATGTAGTGAACTTCGCTTACCCCATGGTTGTAATATTTTAAGTGATCACCGATGGATACGAAAACCTCAATTTGTGCAAGGAACATCAGTCAATGATTAGCTAATGGCATTTTCTTAGTGAGGAAAAATTTGTTGGATTTTGCTGTAAAGCAGTGTCTTAACAAGTTGCCATGCCAATTGGAGAAACCTGCCACTACGAAAACCCTGAAAGGTTGTTATCATGCCTCGCAATTGAAACAATATGAGGTTTAGGAAAGTGAGTTGGGAATTTCAGGGTTTACGTTTTCATTGAATCTTTTTGTTGCATACTGAGGAAATTTTTTTCTTACGGTGGGCGACTTCCTTTGTCCACCTATTTCGGTTTTTTATAGGCTTGGTTGGCCTGTAAGCTTCGGGGATCTGGGGTATGGGGAGATATTGAATCTTGATGATGTGGTCTTCAAGGATGTTGTTACTTCTCCTTTGTAAATACTGAATACTTACCTATGTTTAGTATTGTGTAAAGTATTATACAGCTTCGTTTTCGTGTTGGAAATGATGGTACAACTGTGAATGGGTTTTATTTTAGGATCTTCATATACTGGATGGTCCACAAAACTGACGACCCAACATTTTCCAAGTCCAACTTACCTAGTTAGTACCCTACAGAACCAGGAGAGGGCATAAATCTTCGTTTTATTAGATTTGATTTCTGTCATCTCCTGGTTCTAAGGTGTGCTAAATAGAAAAGTTGGACTTAGAAAATATTTGGTCGTCAGTTTTTTGTGGACCACCGTGTATTAAAAGGTTGAAGTCAATCTTTTCCTGTATAAGGGGAGGTAATGTCAGGGTTTTCCCGTTTGATGTTACTTGTTTGATGTTCCTAGGATTAGTTGGTCATTTCCTCATCTAGTATGTTGACTTTTGTTGATTTTCGTGTGACATCCTGTCTCCGTTTCCTATTGTGGCTTTCTACTTAGGGTTTTGGGGTTATGACTGTGATTGTTTGTATGTGTTTTATATTTATTTTTTCCTGTCTGTGTTGGTTTTATTTTTTCCTTGTGGGAGGTTTTGCTTGGTTTGTATTTTTTTGAGTGAAAAGTTGGATGCTTCATGAGTATCACTCCATCGGATATTGGTGAACTGAGTTTGGCTTGCAGCTTCCCCTAACTGCTTCATGAACAGCTCAGTTGTCTCCATATTCTTCCTCTGCTGTTTCTCGATGAGCCTTGACATTGGATCCACTAAGGTAATCAAATATCCCATTATATCTTTTTCTATTTGGAAAAACTGTTCCATAGAATTAAGTCTGTACTTTAAATGTAGGGTATTTTTTTTTTCAAAATTTACTAAAATAATATATTTTAATTTGTCTGTTCTTTGAGGTTTGTTGTTTCTCCCGTTTTAATTGTTTTATGCAAATTTGCATTTCTGTTAAATTTAATATCAGGCAGTGGAGTGTTATGGATGGAGAGAGAAAAAGCTTTCACGAGTGGTTGTTGTTGGGAATTGCTGAAGGAAGGTGGATGCAGCTGTCATTATTTTCCACAATGACTTGAGTTCCTGTTGAAGTTTGGAGACAAAAAGAACCAGTTTAATCCTTTTGTCTTCATGGACTACGAAGATTTGGAAGAAACTGGGTGTGGTCATTTGGTTGGAACTGCTGTTTGCCACCTTTCAGCGAAGTTGAAAGTATGGTACTGTTTGATTCTTTAGCATAAGGTGAATATAAGCATTATGAATAACTCTTAGAAAATTCACCTATTTACTAAATTATTGCTTTTGCCGAAGGTTGAAAAAATTGAAGTGATTTACTGTGATTTAGGAATAGTGAAGCCGAGGTTAGATTGGTGGTACTTTTTTAATCTTTACGAATTCAACCAGATTGTGAATGATGATACCAGTGATTCAGCAATGTTGTGTAGAGAACAAATTCCCGTTTTGTTCTATTTTTTACATGTGCGAGTCTAAAGGTTTGCCTTGCCAGATACCCAAGGACACCCGACGACAAAGAAATATATCTAAAAATTGGCTCGCTTCCTGTTCTATAACTTCTTCTAGAAACAGGGTGCACCCTTCGTGAATCCCATTATACTCCAAGTTGCCATGTCCTCGATTGCAACTATGAAAACACGTTTCACTCTTAACCTCGGTTTCTATTTGTTTGATAGCTTACGAAGTCATCATCAAATTTACTTTGTCTGTACTGTTTTGAACATCTTGTAACGTTTTTTAAAAATCTGTATTATAATGACTCTTTACAGAAAGATAATATTTTGAATTTTGCACAATGGGTTCTCATAACTAGAATAATTGTTACTTGGTTTTGTGAAGTATAAAAATGTTGTGCATTTAACTACTTGATAGGCACAATATTGTTTGATTTTCACTAGGGTCTTTAGTCTTAAACTTGGTTTTCCCTTCCACCCGTTTTCCCCATCAAGAGATCTTGGTGGATCTGTCATTCTCCACTGCCCCCTCCTTGGAAAAAACTGGTGAAGGAGGATCATTTCCCACGAATAGACGGAATAACAGGGCATCATGCATTGACGAATGTTCATGTATAGAATAAGGGTTCTCTGAATCTTGATGAGAAGTGGGTTTCTTCCTTTCCTTCGTCATTTTACCCCCTGGTAAGTAACAGCGGTGACAGTTTGCTTGCATTCTTATAAAGTAAAACAAGCACTATAATGATATAAGAATAAAAAAAATTCAAGCAGTGGACAAACATACAAAAAGCACGACGTTTCGAGGTTACTTTCCTCTCGTCATCACGTGCTACAGTTTTGCCGAGGTTCGGCTCAGGTTCTTTTTAATAGTTTTTCTGTGTTTTTTTTTCCAACTTAAAAATTTTTCTACCCTATGCTGAAGCTGTCATGAATTGTATAGTGTATATTTTGACATGTTGACGAAACTTTGTGGATTTAGTGCACCTGATGACGAGGTGAAAGTAACCTCAAAACGTCGTGCTTTTTGTATGTTTGTGCAATACTTGGCTTTTTTGTTCTTATGTGCTGCATACTTGTTCGTCTCTGCAACTGAAGACTTGAAATATAAAACACATAAAACTGGAGTAAAGCTGAAAAAAGGTAAAATAAAGTTTTTGTGTCATTGCGTGGTGAATTTTCCGACACCTCAGTGGTGCTTGAAGTCACCGCTAAAGCATCGTACGCATCGGCTGCAGGAGGCGGTTTTTGAACTGAAGCCACTGATTAAAGATGACGGAAGAGCTGTTGTTCTTCTCCACGATTGTTTACATAAACGTAACTAGGACAGCCCCCCACCCCCACCCCCTTATATGGCTGGTTTAATAAAGCAATGTTGTGATTTCCCGTTTGCATGAAAAAAACTGTGATTTCATTAGATTTAGTTAGATTCAGGGTTAAGAGACATAGCGGTCTAGATCCCGTTTGCATGAAAATAGTGTGACAGGAAAAACAAAACATGACGTAATCAGTACTGTGCCTCTTTGTTGAAAATACAGTTCGAATCATTATTTATACTGTACAGACAATTCCGTTAACAGACATATAAACAAATAAAAGCATCTAAACCATTAAAAACTTACGGTCGGTACATACATATCTATATGTACCTCTTCTCCTCTTGAAGTAGGAAGCCTAAGAATATGAGAAAGGTGCCAAAAGACTGGAAATTAATCCGGATTTCGCGTAGGCGTATTTTCGTAGTTCTAGGTAAATTTTTCCCCTCGAAAAAAGCGAAAAAAAACCCTTTGGACCATTGTTGAAACGAATATTTCGAAGTTGATTGTTAGTTTCGGAACATCACTTCTTCCGGAAACACCGGTTCTCGTCAGATCCCCGAAGTTAAGCAGCATTGGGCTGGATTGATACTTGGGTGGGTGACCGCCTGGGAATCTGGCTGTTGCAGACATAGGGCCTTAGGGCTTCGGGCAGATGACCAGGAATGGTTAACGCTCGTTAAACCCTTTGACCCTTTCACATCTTCCTGCTGTGCGGATGGTCCACAATTGTTGCGCCACGTAGGAGGCGCGTGGTCCAGTAGTGTTGTGAGTAGGATAACGACTGGCAATGCTAACAGCCGTCATTCAACAATGAGGCACGTGCAGCTCGCTGATGGAATGACTGTTGGAGTTGCAATTTGGATATTTCAAATACAAACTACCTATTTAGCCTTAAATTTAAATGAAAATACGTAAATCTACGAAAAGATTAATGCGAAATTAGGCATATTCAAACAAAATATATTGATAACAAAAAAGGGTATCAGAAATATTTCAACGTTTGCATTTGTAAACCATCAACATTCGATCAATAGTGTGCTATTAGCTGGTGCTCTACTCAGCAATAGTCCAGCCTAATTGTGGTAAACAAGAATAGTTACTAGGTACCATTGCGCCTTGCACGAAATCTTCTATATTAGTCAAAAATTATGGGCGACAGGTGGTTTCAAAGCATCACATTTATCGGGGACGGAGATGGCTTTTAAGTAAAAATTCTTTAAATTTGTGAAACAAAGAAACCCATGTAAAGTCTGCAAAATTTATTGGAATAAAAAAACCAAGAGCGGCACAAAGGAGTATGCAACATGCATGATAAAATTACCAAGTATGTTTAGTTCAAGCATGCAGCAACTCGCGTGCTACAGCGTTGAAACGGCCTTGCAACGCCGATGGCTAAGGCTTCTTCAATCCAAGGCCGACTGTGAAGAAATCGAGTATCTCGCCTCCTGGCTCAAATTGTCAGTTTAGGTGCATGCCAAAAATGGATGGCTTTTTCAAGACAAAGCCGACTGGGTCCAAATCGCATGCCTCGCCTCCTGGCTCAATGATAGTTCAATCGCGTGCCAGAAAGGGAATGGCTTCTTCAAGCCAAGGCCGACCGGGGAAGAAATCGCGCGTCTCGCCCCCTGGCTCATTGTCAGCTTAGGTGCATACCAAAAAGGGGATGGATTTTTCAAGCCAAGGCCTCGCCTCCTGGTTCAATGATAGCTCAATCGCATGCCAGAAAGGGAATGGCTTCTTCAAGCCAAGGCCGACTGGGCTACAAATCGCGTGTCTCATCTCCTGGCTCAAGACCAGTTCATGCGTGTACCAGAAAGACATTGCTTTTATCGAGGCTTTTGTTGTCAGTGGTATTATGGCTAACAATCTGAACAAGAGGTGCATGTAGCTATTGGGTGGCCAGACCGTTGGAGTGATGCATGGTTACCATATCGTTTGTTTATGAACTGAAGCGTTAAGAAAAACGCGTCCTACATTCTGATCACTTTCTTGATTGTTTTAGATGTGGAATGTCTGTCAGCGGCTTAAGAGCTGGAGCATGACAGCTCCTCGAGCGTATTCTTTAAGCTAAGGCCGACTAGAGTATAGAAATCGCGTTGCTCGCCTCCTGGCTCCTTGGCAGTTTAGGCGCATGGCACAAGGATTTTCTAAACGGCGAAGCCGTTTTTTGTTTATGAACTGATGCCTTACGAAAAACGCGCACTGCACTCATTTGCGTGATCGTTTTAGATGTGGAATGTCTGTCAGCAGTATAAGAGTTGCAGCATGAAAGCTCCTCGAGCGCAGCGAGACGACGCGGAATGAGCGAGCGAAGCGAGCGACTCCGCTAGTTAAGATTATCGAGATTCCCACTTTGAACTTCCATAGAATAAGGAGTGGGAATCTCGGTAATCTGGCGACACACAAACAAACAAACAAACAAACAAACAAATATTACGATAAATATTTCTAGTGTATAATTTTCGCTGATGGCTAATTTCCAATTTCCTAAATATTACGATCTTTAGATTAAAACCTGGCGAAGATTATAGTCATGTACTCTCCCCACTAAGCTGAAAGAAGGTAACAAATCATTCGACCATAAGTACTTATCGTTTGGCATTTAGTGTATAACTGCTTAACAATACCCTTAACAACGCAAGTGTGGTTAGTGAGCATTGACGGTGAGCATACATTCTTAAAACACTTCTTTCACGCCAATGGCCACTTTCATAAACTCCTCGAACAACTCCACGCAGAAGCCCTACCTGATCAAAGTAGTTCATTAACGCTCAGTGAATTGTCCTACACCTCAACGTGACGTCACAACTGAAGCATCGTATTCATCGAGTGCAGGAAATACTGGTTTGTCTGCTGAATCCATCGACTCAAGATGGCGGACCTCCAGTAGTAATTTGCTGGGATTATTTGTGGAAATGTAATTAACAACTAGTAAAGATTGTCGTAACGGCCTGTATCCCCAGAAAGCTAAAAGAAAGTAACTGGTCACTCGATCATAAGTAATAAACGTACTTATCAGGTGGTAAGCAATGTAAACCGCCTTAGCAACGCCCGTGACGATGCAGTGATGATTGGTGAGCCAATAATGGTGAGCAAAAACACTTCTTTCCTGACACTGGCGTCCATTTTATTCATCGATTATTCCAGCGAGTCCGTTCATAACAGACATAAGCGTGAGGTCACTATTGGTGGAAGCGTTTCGATTTTTGTGTCATCGGTCGTTGGGTTTATAAAAAGGCCCATTGACTTTCCTTTAGCTCATCGATGCATCCAAAGGGTACGTTCGAAAACAACTCACGCACGACGTCACTTTTTTATGGAAGATCACCCTTTTGTTGGAATCGGTCACTAAGATGTATGGCACGTTTGTGAAAAGGGTCATATCCATAGGGCTGGCCAAATAATATGGAGGGCAAGGGTAAAACTTACTAAACTGCTTAGCAAACCATTACGTCAAAAGTGCCTGCTTCCATCAAAACTGACTTACACGCTTAAAATGATTTAGAACGTTCTGCTGGATGCATCGACTAACAAAATGGCAGCCAATGTCAGGTAGAAAATGTTTTAAAAATGAGCCAATTTATTTTCAGTATGAATTAGATTATATCTGAAACTAACTCGATAAGACATTTTATTAGAGTAGTACCCAATAAAACCACTAAATCATCGCAATACCCACCTACTTACCTGGCAACTGGTAATATTCCAAGGATACGCCTAACACAAAGAACGCATGTTTTCTGCTTGCAGACTCGGCACTGATAACTGAATTCAGGTACAATCCAATACTGACAGTGGTACACTTAGCTGGTACGCACACAGTAAAAGCAGGTTCACACATATCAACACCAGCAGCTAGGGAAGTTTTTAATCACGTTCGTCACATGTTTCTTTCTTGATCAAACAGCCATAATCTGTCAGTTTTAATCAAATCATAATCTGTCTGTTTTGATCAAACTAACAGATTATGGCTGTTCTGGTAATAACTAAAAAGGCCTATATCGACTGAAAAACTGGAAACTGATTCTCGCGATTATTATCATTATTACTTCACATTTCTTCAGCATCTCGCTAAAATTGTTGTAACAGTTGTGAACTGCTCTGTGCCAATCACATACAAGCACGGCATACCTTCTTTGCTTTTATCGTGTCGTGGCCAAGTATTAAGAGTTAGTACTGATCATCGCCGATACTCTGAAAGAAGGTAGCCTAGTCTGGCTTTCTTTTACTGATTGGGATGGAATGGAGCATGGCACATTTTGTTCAAATTGAGACACTATTTCTGTTGGGGTTATGGGTCATAGGCCAATAAGCTAGACCCGTTTTAGGGGGTAGTTTAATCGAAACTACCTCCTCAGTCAGGGAGTTCCAATCCGAAATTACACCAACACCAAAACAATTTCGGTTACAGTCTAGACGGAACCTAGTACCGACATATTCCATGAGTTGCTGCTAGTCGATTCCATAATATACGAATCATCACTCGTTCATGAATATTTATGTTATTATAAGCATGGCTAATTATTTTCAAAATAAATATTCTGATAAGGATAACGAATTGTCACTGATTATTGTTGTCGACAGGACTAAAAACAAACACATGCTTTGATGGTGTCACAGTTTATGCGGATAGACGTTGCTGGTATTTTGCTTGTTTAGGCTTACAGTAAAAAATGTTATACAGTTTACTTCGTACATCTGAATTTAAAAGCTTAACACATTGTAAATATTTTTGTTTATATTTAACTATGCAAAATGAACTTACCAAATTTGTAACCGAACAAATAACTATATCTATTTCCACTATGTCCGATATACAAGAAGCCCATTTAAATCATTTACACACTTACATTCAGAATGTTTTACAGGAAGATTAGAAAATCAGATAGAGGAAAGAGAAGACAAGGGTAAAAATAAACGGCATAACATCAAATACGCAAGCATAAAAATCTAAAATATGTTGTTTTATAAGTCTGCAAGTTGATAATTCTTATTTTTAAAATACTGCAAAAAAGGGGGAAATGCCCATGACCCTGAGTACGGAACAACACAATTAAATGGTTAAGAATGTTGAGGCTGCAAGAGTAGACTTCCAATATACACTGCACGAATTAAACATGTGAAAACTACAGAGGAATTGGTCCACTGATTATTTGAATGATAGTGTTAAACTCAAAAAGAGATAATATTTAGCTACTCTTTTTATCAGAGCTAGAGAGTGTTTTAAGGCAAGGACATTTGATTAGAGTCATATTAATTTAATCTTTTCCCAGTTCAAAATGTTGGCATAAACTGAGAACAGCATGTAGATGCGCTTGACACATTATTGATGATTTAGAATCTTCACCTTTAAATGGTTCACTGCAAAGGATCGTTGAAAATTTTTTTTTAAATTGGATCAATTAGCAGTAACAGAACTAATATTTCTGTGTGGAATAAAGGTCACGATATCAATCTGGAAATCCAGAAATATTAGACTTTTAAAAGTTTACCTGAAAAACTCTAAATACTCTGAGAGTATCATGAACGTAAATAGCCTTAACAGATTCTTTACCTATTTTTATCAATAAGCTGTCAAAGTTTGGTAATTACAAGAATAAAAGCATGGTAAAACATATCCACACAAGAACTGCAACTTACCTTTTGTAGTAGTTATATCCGTAGAAGTTGGTTCTGTAGTAATTGGGACCATAGAAGCTGGCTCTGTAGTAGTTGGATCCATAACATTTGGTTCTGTAGTAGTTGGACCCGTAGAAGTTGGTTTCATAGTAGTTGGTGCCACAGTAGTTGGTTTCGCAGTCGTTGGGTCTATTGTAGTTGGATTCATAGTAGTTGGTACGACAGTAGTTGGTTTTGTAGTCGTTGGGTCTATAGTAGTTATTTTCATAGTAGTTGGTGTCACAGTAGTTGGAGTTGCAGTGGTTGGTTCTGTAGTAGTAGGTTTCATAGTAGTTGATACAACAGTAGTTGGTTCTGTAGTAGTTGGTTTCATAGTAGTTGGTGCCACAGTAGTTGTTTTCACAGTAGTTGGTTCTGTAGTAGTTGGTTTCATAGTAGTTGGTGCCGCAGTAGTTGGTTTCACAGTAGTTGGTTCTATAGTAGTTGGTTCTATTGTAGTTGGCGCCACAGTAGTTGCTTTCGCAGTAGTTAGTTCTGTTGTAATTGGTTTCGTAGTAGTTGGTGCCACAGTAGTTGGTTCTGTAGTGGGATTGATTGTTGTTGTTTCCTGCATAGTCAATCCCCCACTACATATTTCACCTCCTGAAAAATGGAGTAAGGATTAAACGATTATTTACCAGCATACATTTTTGGTGAAATTAGTTTGCTGAAAATCAATTTAGACCTTAATTTAACAGCATGTGCCAGATGCAGAGTTTTAGAAGTCAGGCTGAAAATCTTTTCTGGTTCTGGTATAGAAATTCCGCCCCTGATAGCATGATACAAAACCACAAGGGCACAATTATTTTAATTTTCAAGGGTTAATTCCCCTCTTGGTCACCTACAATAAACAACACAACACAATGAAATTGAGTCCTTGGAGAACAATCCTACACGTTAAGATAGATATACTTACAAATAAAAAATGATGCACAATAAAGGCCACAATGACATAACATAACAGAGACACACCCAAAACATAACAGAGACATACCCATTCAGTAAGCCACCATCTTCGTTTAGTTGTCTGGTCGACCACTGACCTTCATATCTGGTTTAGTGGCAAATTTTTAAAAGTCGTTTGCCAATTTTCCATTTTGATGGAAATTTTTTATGATGTTCATTGCCCTATGACGATTTACAGTAATAGTATATGCTTCCAGCATGAGCCTTATCATTTTAATTGGTTCATGGTATACTACGGGTCATAGGGTGATGGATATAAAAAATTTCTTTCAAATGGAAAATTGGCAAACAATTTTTTTAATTTGCTACTAAACCACATATGAAGGTCAGTGGTCGACCAGGCATCTAATCCAAAATGGTGGCTCACTGAATGGGTGTGTCTCTGTTATGTTTTGGAGATTTTATTGTGTATCATTTTTTTTTATTTGTAAGTATGGCTGTCTTAAGGTGTAGGCTTGTTGTGTTGTGTATTGTAGGAGACCAAGAGGGGAATTAACCCTCGATAATTAAAATAATTGTGCTGTTTTATGCCCTTGTGGTTTTGTGTCATGTTATCAGGAGTGGAATATCTATACCATAACGTTCTCAGCCACATATCTACCGATTTATATCTTTTCTGGTCCCTTCCACTTCTGTCTTCCCCCGTTTAAACGTTCCTATTTTTCGTAAATTAAATAATAAAAAACTGAAAAAGTATTTATATAATTACTAAGACCTACGAAAAATATATGTAGGTATGAGTGGGGTAAAGTAGACTAAGAATATAAGGTAACTACTCTTTCAAAGCCATTGCATTGTGCTCGCCATTAAGAAGAGGCAATGGTGTTATAAGCGCAATGGGAGTGATGGGGGTTCAATACAGGTCGGTCAAGAAGTTGAACTGATCAGTAAGTGGAAAGAGATAAACCAGTAAACGTGACTAGACTAGTCAACTACTCCTGATCACTCCCCCAGTCGCCGTGACTTAGTGAGTCCTGCAATGCCGTAACAAAACTCTTGGTCCCTCTGTACAGGCAAAACAGTGTTCTAGCAAAGGTTATTACAAGACGTTTAAATACGAACAATGCCATCTTGGGGTGTACCATGTAACTTTAGTGATACTTGATGTGCAGCTGGTTTTGACTAAACTTGTAAAGGAAGTCTGGGTAACCTTTGTGTAAACTATACAGGAGCTGCACATGCCAATGTACCACCACTACGAATTTTTTTTTACTGTGGGCCTGGAAAATAAGTTAGTAGCCTGGGCTTTTTAAAAGATGTGTCATTGCCTGTGAAACATTTTTTTTTACTAAGGTGGCCTAAAAAGAGCAGGGCTAGTTCTGCAGTATAATTTATACCTGATAGAGGTGACGAAATTAACAACTTATATTACGAAACAAAGGTTTCAAATTGTCAATGAACAGCATTTAAAATGTTGGGCAATAATTACAGAAATTACAACAAATTTGCTTCGAATAAATATTTGCCAGAAGGATGACAGGCAGCATGGCTCTTAGTTATTGAAGAATTGGAGCCACAGGGCTATAAGAGCTTGTTAAATAGTAAAACGTTGCCAGGAAACCCGCTGCTACTGCATCCATTTTCTACTTCTTTATTTAAGTGGAATCTTCTAGTTCCTGGAGTCACACATTGCAAATGTGCAAAGGTTGGCCAAATTTCCTTTACAACTTCATTCAAAATCAGCTGCACATCAAGTATCACTACAGTTACTTGGTACACCCCAAAATGGTCATGTTAGTACTTAAACGTCTTGACAATAACCTTTGCTAGAAAACTGTTTGGTCTGAACAGCAGGACAAGAGATTTTTTTACGCATTGCAGGACTCACTGAGTCACGCCAACTGGGGAGTTACGTAGAGTGATTGGCTGTAGTCTAGTCATGATAAGCGATCACATAGAAATAACAAAAGCATTACCGCATGCGAATGACAATGGATGTAGCCACGAGTCTTGCATTGTAGCACCTGGAGGATTAATACCCACCTACTTTTTTAAAACATACCCTCTTGGAAGTATCTCGAGGCAGACACCGTATTGTACCAATCCGGAACAAGAGTTAGAAAAAGTAAGTAGTAAAGAAGCAACTAATTTTTGGAACTGCTTTTGCATGAATCTCAGTATTACCTGACACATTTTCTTTATTGCCTAGTAAGAGAGTTAAACACGCGTAAAAAAACAAGACGTCAATTTGTCATAATATTGTCATAAAATTGTATAATTTATTAGCAGAAGAAACAAACTTTTGGTTTTATTCAATACTCTGCTTCTCGTTGCTGCAAAACTAGGGGAATTTGCACAGTTGTGCAACATTTAGGCTTAGCACTGGTTGTTAACCATGCTGAACTAGTTTTTTCATCATTCGATGTGTTTCACACCGAATGCACAACTCCAATCACAGATCAAGCGCAGGATTTCAGCTTTTAAACGATCCTGAACATAGAAATTCCAGGCTAGAATTATGCGATAGCTACGAGCGGTATGGGCTCAATATGGTAGCACTTCCACTCTTCAACAGGAGCTTAGGCCTAGCTGTATTGGCAGCATGATTAGTTAGGCCATAATATACAATTAGAGAGTAGAATTTCCGTTACTGGACTATGATATTTTCCAAACCTCTTGAAACGATACTAATAATACTGTGCTGTTAAATAATTTGAATGAGTTATCATTACATGAGGTGTTTCGTTTTATAAAAAGCCACGAAGGCTCGTAATTGGTTTAATTTTTTTTTCTGACCGTGTTTGTGCAACCAATTTGTTTGACTGTCTTCAGTCATTATTCGGAAGAGTAATGCATGTACTTGAACAATACTTGTTCCACACTAATTTGCTCCAGAAACATCACACAATTGTTGCTCTATTGAAGCCACTTTAGGAATCAAGTCTTTATAGTTGTTGCACAATAATTTATAAGTAAATTCCATAAATACTGGGTTTTTTTTTCAAAAACTGTTAAAATTTCCCATTAAAAATAATGTTTTACACGTGTTAGGTCAAATGTACTGAACCCATTAATCAATTTTATTTAATTACGATTTTTAATTCTCGAATGCTGCATTGATTCAGTTTAGAAAGTTTTAAATGACTTGGATAATGTATTCAAAAGTTAATGTGGCTATAGACAGAAGACATTACACGATTATACCGGAACTTAGGCCAAATTAATACTGGTGTCTTCCTCATGTAGACAAATATGTAGAGTGTATGATTTAAACAACACATTGCAGGATCATGCTGGAACTTTAGACAATTCATTCTTGGTGTTGTCATCATGTAGACAAATATTTTGGGTGTATTATTGTAAACAACACATTACAGGATCATGCAGGAACTGTAGACAATTCATTATTGGTGTCATCATGCAGATAAATATCTTGGGTGTATTATTGTTAACAACACATTACAGGATC
>JAHWFP010236514.1:0-13101 GCA_023313725.1 Lithobius niger
TTAGCACAGCAATTACCAGTGTAGCATAAAAATACTTGCTCATTAGCGCAGCAATTACCAATTTAACATACAAAGACTTTTCATTACCGTCACCCAGAATTTTGTTACCTATTACTGAATTTCTAGTGCACAGTTGAATGGTTTTCAAAATAAGCATTACACTAAAAACATTTCTACAAATTGTGCACTAGAATCTTTCTCTGTGAATGTTGGAGTGAATGCTAAGGGGAGTTTTAGACATAAACACCTTTCGGAAATAGGCACATGGGTAAACTAATTTGCTGTCTTTGGTGAAGCACACTGCAAGGAAATAAAAATTACTGAACTCGAGGTGCTAATGGTAGCTAATTTACGTTGAGCATCAACAGTTTAAAAAGAATTAGACTACATCCAAATCAATTAATTAAAAAGTATTACACAAAATACCTACATAAATTATATGTGTTGATGATATGCATGATTCAATATTTCATCTAAATATTTTCCACACACGTACGTCGTGCATATAACATACTTCTATAAAAATTTTAACTACGTTAATATTTATTTTTCTGAGAAATTAAACAACAGAACGATAAATTTAGGAGAAAAATTTTAAATGCTTTTAAGTAGTAAGTAGCCGCAGCAAGTCTGTTTACTACCCTTTAGTCCTACTTGAACGAAGCAAATAGTCAGCGTCACCCGTTGCCTTGTTATAAATTCTTTATTTTAGTGCCTCTTTGGGACAAATAATTGCCGACAATTTTACGGAATTTGATTTAATAAATTAATTGCATAAGTGTGGCTATTGGCTTTTAGACTTGTCTTATTCTGCCATGATTCCTTCAAGGCAGTAATGCCTTTTAGTGCTCTGCAGCATTGCTAGCTGGCCTTGGGGACAGCTATTTCTTCAGTTAACTATTCCTTATGTAGGGGCAGCACCTGTGACGTCACAGTGAACCATCCTCTCACTATTTAGCAGCACCTTGGACCCTGTTTTCCTCCTGAAAGTGTCCTATTAAAAAAATTGCTCTGAAGTTGACAGGACAATCTTTAATACAACAGCAACAAACTGGTTCACTGGATACAGTTCTCGTTTGTAGTCGTAAAGTCTACACTAAGTTTAAAAAAATGTAAATACACTCAATCACTCGTATACTTTATTACCTTTTTATCACGTTAAGCACAGTAGTCCTGAAACCGACACGAAACAAGATTCTTTAACCCCTGTCAGTCACAAAGAACAATAGAAACTTAGAGATTTTGTGAAACCATTCTCAACTGCTACAGCAGAATTGGATTGTAGACAAGGTTACAAGAAAGCATCTAGGGTTTTGCGCATTGTTCTACTATGTTTGATTTGGTTGAAAAAACATTTCCGACTTATAAACAATAAGAGTGTAATCAACACTAATCATTAGGCACACTAATCAAAGCTACACCTGATAGACTACCTGAAGTACGGAAATAAGTAGTGAGATTGTCACCTTGTGGCACCAAACAGCATTGATCGTAGTCATTGCAGTAAATTTAAGCTATGTGCTGAGTGACACAGACGATACGTGCTAACAAGCTGATGGAATTCCTGTGTATTGCTCTGAGAAACAGTAGCATACACATTTATAGTTTAGGAATGACGTCATTAACAAAACACTAATTACAAGATGCACAGTTAAAATAGGGGCACACAGCGCCATGTATGAACATCTAATTATATATACTAACCCCCTCCCCTCTGGAAACTCAAAAAACCACTAACGAAACACACAGTGTAAATACATATAAACACGTAAAGTTAATACAAGCATTTTAATGGGATGCAAATAATAAAGCAAAAATGCAGAGTTCCTAAAAAAGAAAACAAGCATTATATAAGGCGCAAAAATTGTAAATAATAATGCTAAGATAATAAATAATAATAAATATATAATGCTAATCATAAGATTATCCAACAACCTCCCTCAACCACTAGCAATACTGGTTGACTGAAGGTCAAGGTGAACCGGTTTTCTGTGGTCGCTCACGTTCCGAGTGCTTCAAGGAAACCTTTGGTGAAGCCTTACCGTAAGTTTGGGAGAACTACCCAACCAAGGAACACGGACAATATGTGTTTCTGATATGGTATCATGATGCACAGTTGGTAATGCAATTTCAAGGGTGATGATACTGTCGCTCACTCACCGAGAAATACTTCAGCGATGCTCATATTCAGAACTTGGTGTTTTCACAAGAGACAGAGTCCGTGGCTCAGAAAAAAAAACAGAAATAGAAGATCCGACTGTACTGTGTAATTCAGGCATTTGAACTTGCCCATACGTTCCCACCTGCACTGATTGGGGCAAACGACCCGTCAAACCGGAACCCAAAAATCGCGTTTCAGGTGCATGACGTGACTAAAAATCATCTGATGTTTGGTCTGCACCTCGTAATGGTCATGGTGACCCGGACTACTTACATAGACGGAAGTTTGACGTCATATGGTAGATTGCCATTTCTTTTAATAACATGCGCTCTAACCACAGCCACCTACAGTAACGGCCGGATCAGATCAAGACAAATTAGGCGAGCAAAAGCAACCATTGGCATAGAAGGAAGCGCAAGTTTGCTTGGTGCTGCCATCTCTACACCAAGCAGCAAAATTTCAAACTAACCGACGAGGGTTCCAAATTCAGTCAACCGATGACGCCAATTGTCAAACTTGTCGCGTCGGTATTTGTCGCGCCTTCTAGCGGAGCATTGTGGAAGGCAAAGCTGATTCGGCCTTTACTGTACGTGGCTGAGCTCTGAGTCAAGGAACTCTCCCATTGTAAACTGTAGCCTAAACACATTCGCTGACAGAAAACGAAGGCATATGTAAACAGGGATCTACTTACTGTGCTGTTTTACTGGACAATGTCTACAGCTGAAGAAAGTATGAGTGTGAAGCTTGGTTCGTACTTCTCGTTTCAAAAAGAGTGTACTTGGCGTTTGTATTGTGATAGCACGTCGGATAGCACAAGCCACAGTCAAGTACTTAACATAGCGGTGTCAACTGCTTCGCTACTTAAGCATCCAGCTTTTAAAACCTTCTTGAAATTATGGACCAGGTTTTCTGCCTGCCTGTTGTTGAATATACAGTACACTTGTTATGTGGCAGCACCACACATCTTTAAATATTGTAAAAAATCGTGGAATAGGCCCATTCTTACTGGGTGCGTTGAGCCCGTTATCACTAAGATTACGCAAATCCCACACATAGCAAACAACTCTTTGAAACCAGCAATAATTTCGTCAGAAGTTGACTATTTCATTTTATAAAAGAATGGGAGTCAATAATCCCTCCACAGGACGCAATAGGTCTATCCTCCTCTGATGGTAGAGTATACAGAAGGACCACACCGACACATACGGGAGACACGTCACAAGTAAGCTTAATAGGAACTTTAGGGTCATATTGAACCAAAATCTTAGATTTAAGGAAAGCTGCCTTAGCATTGACCACTGCATCTAAATACTTTTTAGTCCAAACCCAGGGTTTTTTGGACTAAGAATCTTATTCAGGGGGCCAATATCAACGCAAGGTGGAGGAAAAAACTTGTTTTATTGGTTCAAAAATCCTAAATTTGTGGGCTCTGGCGCTTCCCTAATTAAAACCAGTACTTCTGGAAGATTAGACACACCATCTTTGTCGATTAAGATACCCAAATACTTAAGCTGGGAACGAATTAATTTGCGTATGGCTTTCTTACCCTTCACACCACCATCCTGAAAGAGGATAAAATGTTATGTAACATAGCATCGTGCTCTGCCCCCTTTCCAACCCCAAGTCTGTCCTAGTAGAAGGAACAGGCTCTGGTAATGGAGTGTACAACGCACTACATATGATTTTGAAAAATTCCAGGGAAAGTAACTAGCCCCAGCAGTACCCTCTGCCACTCAAATAAACCACGACAGGTACTTACCGTTAGGAATGGTCAGATATATAGAACTGTTAAACACATGATCCGTATATTGAATAGAATTATTTAATATTTAATGAATTGCAGATATTTTCAAAATGCGAGGTCATCTCCAAAATGGAGTTTTGGGTTCTACATGGCTGATTGCTCCAATGTTGTTGTGATGGATAAGGGAACTAACTGCTTCATAATAATGTCACTTGTTGAAGTGACTATTTAACGTTATTTCTTTAGTTACAACAATATTTCTTCCTATGCCGTACTTCACTTGTCGTGAAAAAAAATGCTTACAATCATGACAAAAATACAGTAGATGAGAATGCAAATATTGTCTTACTAGCTCGGCTTGACCATAAAAATTTTTAAGTCCAAGTTTTTAACAGTTATTGTCAACCTAAACACTAAAAAGAAACACTATTAGCAATGTTTTGCCACATATGTGTGACGTATCAGGTGACTAAATTCGACCGTGACCCGTACGCCCAGCTTATTTTCACATACAATTCACAGGAATTACAAGTCTGTAAACTTTTGAAAAACATGGTGAATATTTTACAGCAAATTTGGCACTAGGAAAATTATTTTTTTTTGCTCGTTGGTCACTCCACAAATAAAAACCAAAAAAGTTTATGTACAAAGTATTTATTTGCCCTTTTTTTTAATATGCCAATACACAAATTTTCTAAAAAATATACATACACACATATCAAAGTTTTAACCCAAATATTACGCATGTATGCATAAAATTATTTAAATTTTGGTTAAACGAACTATGATATTAATTACAATTTCAAAACAATGCAGTATTTAGTAAGACCAGCTACGTCATCCGACCGAAGTCGGGTATATCAGAGTTTTCAATAAAACTACCATAATTTTTAGCGGAACTTCGGACGAAAGTCTAATTGGAAAAATCATCTAATGGGATAATTATCTAATATCCGCCTAAATAAAATCTGGAAAATCTTAAAAACGGAATATCATATAATGGAAAATCATCTAAACGGATCATCGTATAATGGATAAATGTCTAACATGACATTAACATACCTGCGGTTTCTGATGTTTTGTGTATAGGTACAGCGAGCGTGGCAGCGTCACAGCAAGGCGTGGACATTCGACGACTTTCCATTGTACGAATTTCGTGTTCGGCGATTTTCCATTATACGAATTTCGTGTTAGACGATTTTCCATTATACGAATTTCGTGTTAGACGATTTTCCGTTTACTGTTATACTGTTATGCGGTTTTCCAGTAAAACGATTGCCCCTTACACCTTTTAGCGATCCACCATTTTTCAATTTTAGAACACACAGAAACTTACAACGGCCACTTACAATCGGGCCGGCCATATCAAAGTAAATGTAAGGTTTGGCACCGAAATTTGTAAAAAAAAAAGAAAAGAAAAAAAAAGGAGACCATTTTTAGAATTTTCATTAGACAACCAACTTTTTGAATTATGAGGATCTTCGTTTTAGGTCTTCAGGTCCACCATCAGTCTGGACGTAACATTTTTTTACACCAAATATTTTAATGTCGCACTATTTTTAGTGCTTTTAAGGAGCAAGGAGCAACCTGAAAGTAAAGTCACAACATAAACTCCGAAGCAGGCGGAGTAACTTTTTTTTTGTCATGACGTAATCGTATAAAAAAAGAAAACCTTTAATAAACGAGAAATTACAAGATAATTGGTTGAACGAAACACGCAGCATTAAAGAATGCCATTGTGAGAATATAAGATATAATAACCTGAGATAAAACAAACAGTCAGGATCTTCTATTTTCTATAGGGGCGGGAGGAATGTAATTGACATTTAATATCTGGGATGCCTTCTTTTCAATGATGAGTAATCAATCTTTTAATCTAAATGGACATCTTCAATTATCATTCTTCAGAATATATAAACAAGCATCCATCGCAGCATCCAGGTGTTCGTTTATATCTTCGCACTGCAGTTTTATTTCTCTTCAAGATTCAGCAGCATTTGTGGGAAGTACATATGAACAATTAACAATACAGCTTCTCTCATAGTTTTCTTTTTATTTTTCGTATAGCTTTTATATGGTTAATTTGAAAACTATTCGTCTTCTGGAAACCTTTTCTACACATCTACATTTTCTACACATCGGATGAAAATTATACACTTGGAATCTAATTGCTTCAACAATAACTTCTTTTGAGAATATAATTCATAAACTCCACGTCTGTGTAGCTGAAATTAAAAACCAATCGCACCAATTTTTACAAATATCTCAAGCTCTGAACTAGAGATACATAGGTCTACAAAGTGCTTTAATTCCCAATATAAACCTATGCTATTAATTATATATTACATGATATACTCAAAAAAACCAATTAACCATTAACTTTCATCTTCCATTAGAAATTAAATTAGTCTAATACGAGATTAAATTTATCTACTACCATTACTATCATATATACATGTTTATATTTAACCTTTCTTAATTTTATTTAATGGTAATGTGTGCAATATACCGTACCGTTAATATTTGGAGTGCAACTGAGCCACACAAGTTTTTTGGCACTGAAAATGTCTATCTATCTGATTGAATAAGTTCGAAAATCATAATTTATTAGTTACTTGTTCCCCTTCAAAGTTCTTTTCTTGGGACCCCCTTTTATATGAGATATAGCAAGTGTAAAAGTCGTATTGATTTAAGACCAGAAAACAATAATGCACGCCCAATCATTGTCTGTTTTTAATTTCATTTGCTGGAGAGAAGGTGGAGGGACTAGATATGCATAAGAGCAACACGCGAATTTTATAGTGAGTACCCTAGTTGTGCAAGGGCTTTTAGTCTTGCATAATACACAACTGGCTTAACTTAGATGTCGTTCTGTTTGTTCAGTTTTTTAGTTGTACATTAGGCTCTGATTAACTGTTTTTGAATGATTATTAATGCATGAATCATGATGTCGGATTAACTTCAATATTTTATATTTTTTTTTGGTTTACGAAGGTAAATTCACTAGTGGGGCACAGAATGTATGTGAAAACTTAAATTGGATCTGGGAAAATGGGCTTAAAATTTATCGTGGACACAAACAGATAGGCACCATGGCAGGATGGACCCTCCTTTTCTGTTTCACACTGCATTAAAAAGGAATAAAACAGCTGAAACAGAATTGCCTAAATGATGAACTGAAAAATTCTGTCGTCATTGAAGTTGCGCATGTATGGTTTAAATCAACAACACTCTCAATTCAGTGTAGTCTGATTAACCCAACCACGTACGTTCTACGGAAAAAATCTCTCATTTTCCCATAAGGTAAGTATATCCCAATATTTCCTACTGATCTTGGTGGCGGTAGCATACAGCTACAACCCTAAGACCAAGTATTATAATGTCCCTGATGGACCTTCCGTGAATGATGTTTTGATAGAAGTGCTTGGCTTTCGAAACATTTGCCACAAATGGAACATTTAAATCTTTCCAGATGTTTATTCTGATGATGACTTAGTGCTGCCTTCGACTTGAATCCCTTCGAGCACACTTCACAGCTGAATACCACTTCCAGGTCTGTCGGTGAATCATGGTAATAATGTTGTTGGAATACTAAAAGAAAAGAAATAAGAGCATTAAGACAGGCTAAAACCTCTTCAAAACCCTCTAGACTACCATGACCTCCTGACTACCATGAACACAGGGATTTTATTAGTCCTATGTATCCGTACAGTTGGAGACCAAGCTCCTCAGCACTGCTTAGCCAGAGCCGACTAGATAGAGAAGGGCAAACGATAGAACAATGAACGTTGTCTGCCTGGTGAGACCGCTACTGTTCGATGCGAACTACAGCCTCATGACAATTAAGCTAGTACAGAGTTATCATGGTATGGCCTTACCATCTAGTTGGCGCTGGCATTGCTCTGATTCCCAGGAAACGTTCACAAAGCTCACATTTCGACCTTTGATTTGGCATTTATGATAAAGCGACGACAGAAGGTTGGGTAGTCAAGTAGTTAACTGTAGTATGTAATGATTATGCCTAATACGTGTATCATAGGGAAGATGATCAAATTTGTCAAAAGAATGATTACAAAAAAAAGAAGCAAGCAAGGTTAATTACGTCTTAGTCACTCATGAAGAAAAGAAATGTTGACAGTAGTTTGTAATGGTAGAATCAGGGTCGGATTGGGGGGGGGGGAGATGAGGCTTAATGGCGCGTCGACAGCTTGGTCATTAGCGCCAACCTCAGCGGAATGGGAGGGGTCGGGCCTCCCGGGAATGAACTGTAGGAGCCTTGGGGCACTTCGTCGGGGAAAGGTAAAGCGCCTCAAGCTAGTATATACAGTATATATCAGAAGTCCTGAAACAGGTAGGCCTATATGGTATAGGCCTGTACAGTGTAGGCCTACACGATATACTCCTATACCATATTAGGCCTAAGGTGTACAAATCATCAAACTATGAGCAAAATATGCACCTAATGGAAGTAGCAATGGGGAAATCACCGATTCCAGGGCCTTGGACTCAAACCCAGGACTCGAACCCAGGACTCGAACCCAGTCCTCTTGGTGTAGTCCTCTACAAGTCCTCTTGGTGTAGTATAGGCCTATACCATAGGCCTACCTGGTTCAGGATTTCTGAGACATACTGTATATTTAAGAAATCTGCGAGAATTTAAGACGTATTCCTGCAACTTAGACATGCAATTTTCATGGGAATTTATTTTAAAAAAGTTTCTTTGAAACAAGGGCTTTAGTGCGTGTGGGGGAGGCTGAGGTGGCCCAGGGTGGATACCTGTAAACTAGCTTGTTTTAAAGAAATCATCGTGAATTTCAAAAACGCCTTAGGGTTGCAATTTTAATACAAATTCATTTCAAATTTTTTAATAATTTTTTTTAATAAGAGCCTCCCGTACAGGGGGCCTCCCCGGGCATCCCCGGACGACCCAATCCGACATTGGGTAGAATTTTTAAAAAATATGCAGTCATTGAGGTGTTTTTAAAGACGAAACAAAAAAAAATGATAAAAAGTAAATGCACAACAACTTCATAAGCTGTAAGAAAGTTTGGAATTAATAATTCCATGATTAAACAACACAATGGGGTTGGTTCTTTAAGATACACATATTTTTTATTGTATTTTTGTTACAATCAGATGGTAGATCTTACGGTTACTTATAAAACGAAGTTACTTGGTTAGCAGAATGCAAGGCTGCACAGTGGCGTGACAACGTTGCCTGACTTTCGCAGCATCTTCCGCAGAAAGTGCATTTGAAACGTTCCTCGTGAATGTATTTGTGATGTCGCAGGGCGTCCAGGGACTTGAACACTTTGCCACACAACTGACATTGAAAAAGACGCCTTTGTCCATAGCCTGTTTGGTTATGCTGATAAGTTTCTGAAACAAGAAAAAGAAACGGATTGGTGACGCTGTAATACGGTCTTTTATTGCTATCTCAGGAGCATGCTTTTGTGGTAAAAATTGAAACTGAGAGAATTACGACTTGAAAATTGTAAGCCTTTACATAAAGACAGCATACTATACCATTACCATGCGCTGGTTTCACAATTGATCCATTAAACCAGCGATTTCACTTCATCAGGACTCCGTTCATATAACGAGTCAAACAGTCAGGCAGTATTAGTTTAATATTACTTTTATTATTATCAGTAGCTATGCGGAGCACAGTGCGCGAATTTAGGAATATCTCATACCGGACACTCGTCTGGCACCTGTTTAAAAATGCTGGACCTCCAGAAAATTTACTGGCCCAAAATAAAACTTAATTGTAGTATTTCTTTTGCTGTTTTATAGGAACTGCAATTCTGATACAGAATAACTTACAAATAATTTACGTAGAGCTTGTTGGGACCAACATATTATCTTTGCTGTAACTTCAATTTTCAAAATTCTTACACTTGTAGCTTGAATTAATAAGCTTTGTTTACAAAAGGTGTATAAGTTGTACGATCGCAAGGGCTAGTTGTCGCTATCCCTTGTTTTTATTCAGCTTTTGATTAATAATTACTGCAAATAATTACACAGTTTGTTAAAATTAGATTGAAAACTCTACTTATTTTTTTTATCTAAAGATATTGTGAGAGGTTTGTTTTGGAGTTTTCTACCGGCTGTGAGTGCTGGCAAATTTTGAAAACTACAGGACCTCCAAAAATGTTACCAGCGTTGTTCGGTGCGCTAATTTCGCACCCTGGGAGCATTTCGTGTAGGTTTTACGTATTGTGCACTTTACGTCACACTCGGCACACCTTAACCTCAAACAAATAATAATAATTGTTATTATTATTCGTCTCAACAGAGGCAGGACGTGGCAGGACCGGAAGGCCACTAATACTAGCCCCGAGTCCAAAAACATATCCACTGCATAGAGCAGGGTACTGTTGGCCAAATGCAATTTTAAAAAGCGTAAAAATTGTAAAAAACAAAAAGAAAAAAGTTTGAGAGCATAACAAATGCTTGGCAAGGTTGACACCAGCCAATTTCCCGATGATGGAATCAAAAGATGGTACCATAACAAGCTCAACTTTACGATATTTACACTGTTATTAGTTCTATTTGGTTTCATGGCAGACTATAGTTTTATTTGGTTTTTCGTTTCTTCATTAAAAATTGTTAACAACCTATTAAGGGCTTTAACGAAGGCACTGAACTGTCAGCAAAGTTGCAAATTATTATGAACAGATGAAGCTTTATTGAAAATTGCATTCATAATAAATCATTCCATTAGGTAATTTACCTTAAATTGTAGGAAAACACAGTTTACACTGCTAAACTGTTGCAGAACGAAACCGAAAAATACAACGACAGATTAACAAATAAAACTGAAACGAACAAGTATGATTGCGAACACAATGCATCCATTAATAATAGAAATAATCCTGTGTAAACATGAAAACCTTTAACTGTTTCTATGAAATTTTCGAACAGACTGCAGTCTTTCATGGTACATATCGTTGGGACTTAAGAGCTAGTTGGTATCAATCAGTTCAATAAGTGTCAAAGTATACGCATGTGCAAGAAATAAATTCTAAGTAAAGAATCTTAAATGCTTGTTCAAGAAATGGACTTTAAGTAAAGAATATTCAATAAAGTCTTGAGCACAGGCAGGGCACTTTGTGGGCTGATTTCGTCTCATTTCTATTGGCATGTGAGTATCCAAATGACCTTGCAATAATGCATTGCTTTCGACACATTTGCCGCAGAAGCAACATTTGAACCGTTCTGTGTGAATATTAAAGTGATTTTTGCGCGCAGCCGTTGACTTGAAGGGCTTGCCACAAATCTTACAGGTAAATGGCGGCTGTGTGACCAGGGTGTAATCTGCAAGAAAGAAGCACTGAATTAAAATGAATGCCGTACATTATACGTTTCGCTTTTAAGCATAGCTTACAATACAAAGTAAGTACCCAAATAAAAGCGCCGTATTGCCAAGTAAAAAAGCTTTATTATTACAAGAGCCATTTACGCGATAATTGACAATTTAAACATTGAAAAATAATATTGTGTTCTGTAAACCAGTTGGGATAAAGACGACATCAAAGGTATTTCCTCTGCTAACTAAACACACTGAGCCAATTTCAAACCAATTGTACAGTTACTGAACCTTCGTAAGCTCTACTAATCTATTCGCATCATATTTTTTAAATTAATAAAGTATTCCACAAAACTGGCTTAAAAAATATAAACCTTTCAGATGAGGTGGGATTGTAGCATTACCATGTTTCGATGCAACAAGTAACCCATTCTACTAAACGAGCTAGAGTACTACTGGCATTACAACTAGTATTCCTAATAGTCGTAATGACTTACAGTTATTATAACCACTATTCCTGGTATATTAGTCTTAATGATATGACCTAATAAACTGAGGCTTTGAGCTACTCAAACCATTACAACTGCTGCAAGATATGAGTCATTATGTGAGCTGCCGTTAGACCAGTTTCAGTATTGCAATACCGACTGCACAGAAAAATCTTTAGATACCCCAGGTACTAAGGCCAGGTACTTCCGAAAGTGGTGATTGACAGGCCGACAAATTGCTGGCCACAAACAGGATTACTTACACAGTACTTCTAGAAAAACGAAGTGGATAACCAAAAAAATGCTATAATACGCCCATTGAAGAGGGAAGGCTACTGATGATGAAAATATTCCTTAGTAAAAATTGTGTAACTGTATGGTTACTGTTACTCACAGATAGCTGATAACCATCCTTGGAAAATATGTCAAGAATATAAACATTCTTATAAACATAAACACTGGTAGTACTTTTCAAGGACTTCCTCAAAATTTCCTGGACTCCTAAAGGTTAACACAGGAGTCTTCGGCAGACATAAAAACCGAAACAATGGAGCTTCATTTTTTGGGCGAATCAGTTTATTGCAAAGTATCATACAAGTAAATTAAAACCACAAACACGAAATAAAAAACAATAAATCACGAGGTAAAGAGTAAATTAGAAAATTGTTTGTACCTGGGATTTTTTTCCAACATTAAAATAATATCACTAAAATAAACAAGAAAGACGAAGCATTGTATCAGTCTGGTCTGCTTCATTTTACCATAAACATGAACAGTTGCATTAAACCTTAATCATATATATATACAAGTGAGATTCTATTTAACGCAAAGCAGCCGTGAATAAATCCGGATTTGGCTGAAATTAGGGATGGCAATGAATTGAACAGTGAACTTAACAATGTCAACAGTGATATTGTTATTTTTATCATCATTGAACAGTGAACAATGTCAGTGGCCCCAGATTTATCTTTAAAGAAGTAAGTCATACAAATTATTCTTGAAGATTACACCTAATTACTGTTGAAGGTTACTTGTAATAGTGAAACAGTTGCAGGAGTTCATATGGCTTACCAATTTGAGTTTTTGGCTTTTCGTAACCAGATTAGAAGTATGAAGTTTACATGAAAACAGCTACAGAAAAAATTACGGTTTATTAATACTCCATAAATATTTAAAAGCACTCAAGTTCCAACTTACAATCTTATGGAAATTTAAATACACAGTTAATAGAAATGAAATACAAGAACCACAAAAATGACAAGAAAGAAAGAGTTGGAAAAAATCAAAGAAAATCACAGAAAACCCTCCATTGTACCCAAGTTATAAAATGCTGAAGAATAAACGGAAAAAGGGCAATTAAAACAACCTTCAACTCAAAAGGTCATCAAATCATCTA
>JAHWFP010236523.1:0-23698 GCA_023313725.1 Lithobius niger
TGGAGAGTGCCTTTAATAGCCTGCAACTTATTGCCGTTTGGATGGACCGAGGCATGGAGACATTCTGGCCATGGCCAGGGCGACGGAAGCGGTACGGCTGGTACGGCCACAGCCGTACCAGTTTTAGGCACATAATTAAAAAAAAGAAAGAACACCTGAATAAACGCATGTTTATCATAATTCATAATCGTTTCTTCCATTCCAACCCTCGTCTGCACTGTGTGAAGTAGCAAGTTGCCCACAAGGTGTCTGGGCCCTGCCTGGCAAATCCCCCCCCCCCCCGGCCCCCAAGCAGTGAGTGGACCGTACCCTCTTTGGGCAGTGCTGGCGTGTATTTACGTGTTGCTCAAACTAGAGTTGTGAGCTGGTAAACCATTCTTCGGAGACGGCGCTGGCTAAGATCGGCGCATACATATTTCAAGGGCAGTGGCGACTTTCATAATTGTTAGGCAATTGCGGCATTCCCGTAAAGAATACAGATATATACTTGTTGAAAAATATATACCACTAGCAAGGGTAATATGGATTTTATCACCCATGCTACTAGTAATCATTACATCACAATAGTTAAGAATTTTGATTGTTATTAAAAACAAACGACTGTGAGGCAAGATAAACTAAACCATCTAATGTTACTACAAGTGCACAAGGAAGCAACAGACACAGTGGCCAACACTTTTGTCCAGCATTCTGAACATAAGCAATTTTTCGGAAAGTCTTTATCTGGAGAAAGAAAGTGACGACATAACAAACTGTAAGACTGAAACATGTTAAACTTAAGAAAATAATAACATTACAAAAAAATAATGTTTATAGATTAATTATTGGAATCCCCCCCCCCCTCTCTCCCCATATTAAAGCCTCACAACTGCCGTACCAGTAATAATTTGCTTCCGTCGGGCCTGGCCATGGCCATTAATTGTCACAGCAAGGGAATTACACTCGAAACACAACCGGGGTGAGGGGCATCAGCACCCCATTCTCTTGTAGGTACGGCGAAGAGATTGTTGTGCCAACCCACTCAAACAAAAAGGCCTCCGTGAAACGAGGCAAGCTACCTAGGCAAGCAATCCATAGCCATGGAAATTGACTAGCATATCTCCAGGGTGGTATCGTAAGCTTTCACTAGGTAGGAAAAAACAGCAACTAAGTACTGCTTCTTAAAGAAAGCTTCACGGATGTTGACTCCAGTGACACCAGGTGATCCAAGCTAGAGCGGTAATGGCAGAATCGGTAAAGGGGCAAGCGTAGGCTACTGTTCACAGAACTAATAGTTAAGTTTTCGTTCATAGGGTTTAAAAGGTGGTGAATGGTAATTTCTATAATTACGTCAAAATTTAGACAACCATTCTTCGTGTCGTTTTTAAATACATCTACGAAATTAATTTTTATCTTAACTTTTCTAAGGACAAAAATTGTAGGCATACCGTGTAAAAGCAAGTTTCTTGACACCTTCCCTCCCGACGTCTCATTCTGGCAGTATTTTGTGTAAAGAACCATAAGGCAATATTTGGATACCTGTAACATACAAGTACACTAAATTCTAATTTCGATCTGGATTAAAATTTCAATGGGAACTTTTTTTAAATAAGTGTCTTCACTTTGCGGCAGTGGCTTTTTTTGTGTGTGTTGCTGTTGTCACTTGGCTGCAATTTTTACTACGGCTTTTTGTTGACATGTATAAATAGTGTAAAATACATTCATAGTACGGTTACAGAAAACTACAATCACCATATTGAAATGAAACTGGACAGTTTTATTTTGACTTCAAGAGAAATCCACAAACATTTAATGTTTCAATGACGGACACAGAATATAGCAGCTACAGGTTTAGCACGCTACTTGGGAAACATGTATGGATTTGAGAGTCTACCATTCGAACAAATGATCCAGCTTTTGTGTCAGTGTAGCCACATTTTCGGTCAATATAGATTGCTTTCAGTATTGGAAGTATACGTTTACTTTGGCACTCATGGCAATGCAAAAAAAAAAAGTATTAAATTCTGAGGAAATGCTACTGATCGGATGATGGGTTCTTTGATTTCAATAGATTTTGTTTGTACACAACTTTCTCGGTGTTAGTGTACGATGGAGGATGGAGATATATAAATTATTTATTTAAGGAGGATTAAACCCTTCTAGCTTATCTTCTCCATATACAACAACTCAAATGCTATAAACAACCAATAACTGCAACAATACTTTCTAACAAAATCCGAACCATTTCAGTATTTTGTCTTCTTTTCCAGATTTAAATATATATAGTCTAGCGACAACATCTGAAAGTCGCATACTCACTAAATTTTGCACATACTGAATTTGACCAATTCCTTTGTAAATACTTGTATACATGATATATGTTGTCACATAAATACATGATTCAAATTAACAGCTAAGTGGACATTAACTCTTTAATCACTAATTTTGTATGTCAGACCTGGTGTGTTCTTGCATTGCTTATCAATTTTGAAAGTTTATATCAAAAAAATTCAATAACGTGTGGATACTCATAAAAAATAGATGACTGTAAAATCAACTAATTAGTGCGGAAAAGTAATCACAAATGAAATATTTACAAAAACAGTGCAATAAAATAGTCCTCTGATGGTAAAATACGTTGATTTTGTGATAACTCTAAGCCTAATTTATTAGCAAAGAAACAAGGCTTACTTTCTTGTACAATGTAATATAGTTTTAACACTGTTGTATATTGGAATGAGTCCGCGGACTTGCAATAGTTTCTGTTTTTTAATTTGTCATTTTCTATTAGTAAAATTTCTAGCCTTAGCTGTTTGGCTTTTTAAAAACCGTATTTAAATGTCTCTAGTAAAACTGATAACATAGTCACATCAAGCTAATTAAAGTTAAGTTTCAGATTGGCAAGAAGTAGTTAAAATGATTAAATTGGGCATGGGCAGACGCTTTTTTTTTTTACAGCTTATTTAGTGTTTATCACGGTACTAACCGAATGAGCTTAACCCAAAATTTGCCTAGGCTGTCATATAGGTCGAATACTTGGGCCATAATGGAAAAAGTAATGGGTTGTCTGCATATCTACAACTAAAGATATTCAAACAACTGATGATAGAAACTGATGACACACAACCCAAAGAAACAAATTAAAAATACTTTGATGTATCCACGTAACTTACATATGCATGACAGACTATGTTAAAACTAAAATGTAAGTGTAAAAAAGCCTCCTACACTACAAAATCTACTTTTATTAAAGGATTTCAGATTATGCAAGAGTTTGACAGGCACACCATCCTGGGATGGTGACTTTCAAAAGTATTCATTTTGAAACAACAAATGCTAAATTTTCAAAGTTCAGCACCAATCTAATAATGCGAATTTTCGACACACCAAAACAACAACAGGTGTCCACTAGACAGTTGTCTTCAACAGACAACAACTCTTTGGCTTGAAGAGTTCGGATTCACTACATGACATCTTTGCTTGTGGAAATTTGAAATTGCCACTTGTGGCCTCTAGTATTGGTCGGGACACTTTGTTTTCCACTAGTGTACTAGCTGCTGTGTAAGATCTTGTGGCACGAGATGCTGGATCCTCAGATATGCTAGCGATTGTAAGTTCACTGACCACTATCGTATCCCAGGTTTCAGCATTGCGTGCAAATAGATCTTACTGAGGAGCTAGCATGCGAGTGGAAAACAAAGCTGCCCCACCATTACCAGAGGCCACTAGCGACAATTCCAAATTTCCAAAAGCAAAAATGTCATGTAGTGAATCCGAACTCTTCAAGCCAAAAAGTTGTTGCCTGATGAAGACAAACGTGTACTGGAGTCCTGTTGCTATTTTGGTTTGTCGAAATTTTACTGTACCTTATTTGACACTGTCCTTTGAAAATTTAACGTTTGTTTCAAGATGAGGTAGCCTACCAGGAATTTATGTGAAGGAAAAAATTTTGAAATGGTGTGCCATAATCTGTCCACAATTTATCACGAGTACACAACTTGTTTAGTATGCAACAGTATATCCAGACAATTTAGCACGAAGTTGATAATGATGAAACTAGAGTTGAAATGATGAATACCGTTTGCAGCGTTTTTTGTCAGCTAAGTCTTCATTTAATCACACTAATCACATTTTTTTGTTGTTGGAAAGAAAGTTAACGTATTATGTATATATCACATGTTGCTGTATTGCGAATAGGTTAAGAGTTTAGTGAAATGCTAGCCTTTTCCTGCTGAACTTGAAAGTCAGCAAATATGCTGAGTGGGCATCATGTCTTCATTAAAAATAACCATTTATTATGACCTTATCGATTTTTGTGGGTGTGAGTGCGTGTGTTTAGCTTTTCCATTCAGCTATCGTACCTTATTAAGGTTGTTTACCAGAATTTACACAAGTACCCCATTCCGACATTTAGGAATGTTAACATAAAATCCAACATAGTATATTAAAATGGAAATACGGAAATATACTATTAAATTAAACAAACAAATTTAGGTACGAGTCCGGTGTGTTTTGGTTACTCAAAGCAAGCAATGTTAATCGGAAGCCCAATGTAAAACTATCAGCAGAGGACAAAAAAAAACAGCTGACACTGAGCAGGAAAAAAGAAGGATCATTGTTCGCCATCACTGTTCATCAGCTGCTTATGCAATAAGCAGTGCTAAAAATTCAGGTACCATTGATGGGACAAAATACATAGGGTAGCTCAAATGCACTGTTGGAATCATATTAACTGTGAGAGCATTTACTACGTTTGTTCGTATATAGTTTATACAGTTTTTACTTATTAAGTTTGACCCATTGTTTCCGCATACAATACACTCAAAATACAGTTTTTTTTTAAAACTGGATTTGCAAGTGAACCCAAAGATCTCTATACAATTTGCACAGACGTGCGTGATTGTAACCTCCTCTAAAAATGGGGCCTATATAGTGCAACTTACAGGGTACCTTACGTAAAAAAAAAAGAATCAGCCTTTGAATTATAAAGCAAAGCATGGCACTCGGACATAATTTTCACCTGTGATTGAGTTTACATGATGGGTCTATTTTAACATAGATGTTTAAGTTTAAGCAATGGTCAGAACATCTTTCTATTTACATACTTTCTTGTAAACACAAATAACAAGCAAAGTTTTTCATTATAACTTATTTTCAAATGTGCTCAAAAATTGTGATTTAACGCATAAACAAATGCAGTCTATTTGTGAACAATACTATTTCTGATTCCTTACGTGAGTAAGGCTTAAAATGTTTACTAGAACTCTTTTTGTTAAAATTTTTACAATGAAAACTGCCTTTCAAGAATGGGATTTGGAATAATTCTCCCAGACAGTTGACTGCAACCACTGTTAAACGTGTCGTAGCAAGAAAAAGGGCTTAATCGAATTTCCATATGAAGTGTGAGAAACGTTTTATTTTGCAATAGCAAATGTAGCAACTGAAAATGTCTATCATTCTTCAGAAGGCTATGAGGGTTACGTGACAACCACACGCGCACTGAATGAAGCAAACTGATGATAATGTCAACATGAGTAATTGAAAGTGAGATGAGTAATAAGAAATAATGAGAACAAAGGAACCTTATGTTTACAGCAAATGTTTAGGTGCCTTTGTTGTTTTAAAATTTGATTTTTTTTTCACTGTTAACTACAGATTCCCAAGCATTCCCTATTCACTCACAATATAAAAATCAAGATTCTCATTCAAATAAGTCTTCAAATAATAAAATTATTTTTTCAGACCAAAATTTGAACACTTAAGTTGCCAAACACTAATATCACTAGTACACAGAAACAAATAGAAGAAAAAAAGTAAGAGCTTTAGCTCACACTACACTATGTTATTAATATCTATTGGTTGCCAGCATGCCGTAACATAAATCAACATATCAGCACAAACAATAACAAAGTAAAGAAAGTACTAAAAAAAAAGTTGTGCAGAGAATATTGCTTGGCCCTATAGAACCTCTAAAAAGGTAGATAAAATAAATGTATAAATATATAGAAGCACATAGTACATTTTGCATAACATTGCATAAACAGACGTTAAAATATGGCATATTGTACAATTAAAAAAACATGTTAAAAAATCTTATCATCACAGGCAGCGAATGAAATCTGTAATACGTATACTAAACAGCTACAAGCTACGAGCTCTGCCCTTACGAATACACTGATAGCGTTACCCTGATACGTTCGTATAAAAAAAGTTTTCTTACAGTCGAATTCAAGAAAAAAATATGTCCAATGTTTTGGGCCTTGTAGCGCAAAAATGGTAAAGGCCAATATCGTAAACTGTAAACTTCCACGTTAAAATTATGACAATGTACCTGTGAACCTTCTGAAAGAATTATAATTGTAGATTGTAATTATTGTAGCATTCATTACATAAAACACGTAATGCCACATATGCAGGCTATATTCCAACAGGGCATTTGATTATTGGTCAGTATAAAAAATCATAATTGTACTTAAAATGCTTACCACATACAAAATGTATTGTTACTACAACAAGACTGAAACAAGCACGGCTGATTTACAGTTGCAGCATCAAACATCTCTACAAAGATTCAAACAAGATTGCCTCCAGAGGTTATACTCATGTAATGGTTTTGTCCATGGAATTTTTCGTTTGCTATATACCTTCAGCGTAAAACTATGTACAAAGGACAAATACACAACGGCACACAAACGATTCTGTTTCTACACAAGAAAACAATAAGACATTCTGATGAGAGACACGCGTACAGCACATATACATGGGGGCAAAGGCTAATTGCATCATAACCTTGCTTGGCAAGGACTAATGCCTACACAAAACATCCACATCCAACATCTCTCTTCTTTCTGGATTGCATCCTAACCAATGTGCACCCGGCAGCTCTTGAGTTATCCTAATGGCCGTACACTTGGCTGTCTACAGCTTCTGTTTGCAATCAGCTACCAGATTGGTAAATAACGCTGGCAGCTTATGCAGTAAGTACTGGTCAAAATACTTTTTTGATTTTTAAATGAAGTCCTCGGTGTTGCAGTTCCTCCTAGGTGACAATACAAATCACAAAGGCAGGTGCTTTTTTTTTTAACCAATGCTCAAAGGCCACTACTTTTGACATGCTCTGTCCGTTCGACGGTCAAGTTGAATGCATTAGATATCTTTTTCAGGTCCCTTACCAACAACCAGAGTACCAAGAGACTTAAAAACTGAAAGATACGTGACAGACTATTAGTCCATCTGTCGTATTTCCATTAGTCTCCGGCGATTGACGTCACCCCCTACCTAGGTACGGTTATACCATCACTCTTAATGCTAAAGCATGAGGAAGAATTCTTCTTGGCAAAATGTCGCCCACTTGCGCTAGTTCGGCCATCCCTCTCTTGGCCTGGTGCAGCATGGCTCGGACAGCTTATTGAGACCAAATGCTTTACTTGGCAGTGGTCAATAATTGATTGTAACTGATCGTAAACTTGCGACTTTTAGATGTGCGTGTCACAATCGATGTATTTGCTAGTAACCATAACACTATTGCATATACACGGGATCACATGGTTTTAGAATTATGGGAGACCAATGAATAATAAACGAAGAAGCCATTAAAAAACTAACACACACGACGCAAAATATTTTGTACTAAGAACGTGCAAACAAAGTAAAAAAAAATAATACAAATTATAAAAGGAGATAAAAACGCAGCTGTAGCTTTCGTAAGCTATTAAAGATCAGCAGGAACTATTGTTTAATAAAATGAATCTGAGAAATGATTCCACAACTGCCTATTACAATGAGGCGTTCGCTCGGGCAAATGCATCGTTATATTTCAGTGCAGTCTTACAAATTCTTGCTCATCTCCTTTATTAAGCAGAACTTAAATGGGAGAATTCAAACGCCTAATTCCATGTGATTGCTGTAGTCCTTAGTGAACAATTATCACAGCTAGAGAGAGGGCGCTTTAACTGGCTCATGCACTCTGCGGCTGTTGTTGTGGCTGTTGTTGATGTTGCGGATGCTGGGGCTGGGGCTGTTGGTGTTGAGACTGGGGTTGTTGGTGTTGGGACTGAGGGTGCTGAGCTTGAGGATGTTGCGGGGGCGGCATGCCCATGGGAGGTTGGGGCTGCTGCTGCGACCGGGGGTCCGCACTGGAGGTGGGCGAGTGGTGGTCATTTTGACCACTGCCGGTTGGCTGCAGGCCGTTATTGGTTGGGCCCCCTGAGGCAGCGGCAACAGCAGCTGCTGCTGCCGCTGCCAAAAGAGACTCTCTTTCACGACGCTCGGCTGCAGCTCGACTCAGGACGTACTGCGCAGCAAACTGGTGCTTTGGATCCATGCGCATATGTTCCATATGGCTCAGCAAGCCTGAAAATAGTGTAATGTATTAACATAATTAGCAAGAAGTCATTAAAAAATTGATGCTTTTAACCACAGAAACCAATGCATTCTGTACATTAATGGAATTGATACAACAGAAATACAAGTTTATGTCTGAGGATTGCTAAAATTTAAAGGATACTGTCAGAGTTGACTAAGTCTGAAGGCACTTCTATCATTCTGTTGAAATAGCCTGGAGACATTGTTCAGGTAAGTATGGGAATGTGTGATTAGCTAAACACGTTATTATTTGTTGGGTGGACCGTTTTCAAATTGTCAGATAGAAAGAAGACTAGTGAGCATATGCTGCAAACTTGCCAAATTGGTAAAGCAGATCAATTTTACATTCTTTACTTGATTAGCAGATCAATAAAATGTTTACAAAACCTTAGTTTAGTAAAACAAACATTTCCACTACCTATAATATACAGGGTGGTCCACAAAAAATTGACGACCCAACATTTTCTACGTCCAACTTTTCTAGTTAGCACCCCTCAGAAACAGTAGAGGACAGAAATCTTCCTGTTTCATTAGATTTGATTTCCGTGCTCTCCTGGTTCTGAAGGGTGATAATTAGAAAAGTTGGATTTGGAAAATGTTGGTCGTCAGTTTTTTGTGGGCCACCCTGTATACAACACGTTTATTTTGCCTAACAAAGTAATTTACGCAAATAAGTAAATGAAAAGCACAGGACCATAGGCTACAGCTTAGTTTCATTAACTATGACCCATGGTTCCACATTGGGACCATTGCTTTTTGGGATTTAAATGACCTTATTTGTAACCCATGTAATGCTGGTTGTGCGCAAGTTAGCCAAAGACCAAAAACTATATTTTACCATTAATGATGTGGCAGACAGTCTTACACTTCCTGTGAAGAGATACTGTAAATTGCTTATTAAATGCCCAGTTAATGCTAACGCCCAGCCCCCTAATATACTTGAAGGCCAAATCATGAAATTACTTTTGTTGACGCCCACCAAATCGTTTTACATTTGAACGAAATCATGATTTCATCCCCTTAAACTAAAAGCTTCATACATTTAACAAAATCAACTTTTAATCTAACAGATTCATGGGAGCGTTTGTAATCTTGGAAAATTCTACAATATTAGGCCTATGTTAACGATCATTGACATGTGTGTTCTGGACTGTCTAGCAAAAACGTAAAGCCTTTATTCTCATTTACTCACAAATTTAGCTAATTAAATCATCCACCTTCCAAGTTCTAACATAATTCAAAGTTAAAACTGATTTCTAACCATCACCAACTTCAAAACAGAAAACGCGATTCACAACCATGAAGCAAATGTGTTAACGCAATTTTCCGGAAAGTGTTAACATTGACATCGTTTTCTATTCTTCCTTGAGAGAGAGTTCTAGGAGAGTAATCCATGCCGTAACTTATTACGGAACTTTTCCCAGAACTTCTGGCGTGGAAGGCTCTCTTCAGGAAAAACAGAAAACGGTATCAATGTTACCACTTTCCGGAAAATTGCACCAACACAATGTGTTTCCCGTTCGTAAATTATTTTTAACTTTGAATTTTGTTAGATATTGGAAGATAAGGTCGATCTAATAAACTAAATTTGTGATAAATGAAAATAAAAGCATTGCGTCTTCGTCAGACTGAATCCAGATGACACTTGTCAATAATCAGTCGCATAGGCCTGATCTTAATCACGATCTTGATCCGCTCATGTTTCCAAAAGTTTGTACGGTTAGAAATTAGTTTTAGCTGCAAATTATGTTGAATTATGAAGGGGAGACCATACAATAACCTAATTTGTGAATAAGAATAAAGTTCTGTTAATGCTAGACTCAGCCAGATTACGTACGCGAACGATTATATTAGCGCTTACTTTTCCTTGATAGAAAACTCCCTCCCCTCGACAAAATTTAGTTCAGAAAATAGATAATTTGTTTTTAATGCCCACCTCCCAATTTTAGACAAATTAATTTTACATGTCCATGGGCGTGGGCGTTTAATACACGATTTGCAGTAAGTATTTTTTACGTAGTGCTACTAATGGCAATTGCAAATTTAAACAACTAAATACCAGACCTTCCATGTTAGAACTTTGCACCGAACTACTCATTGAATAATTAACAAGTACAGTAGCAAACGTGAATAATTTTGGGGACCTTGGTACGTGATTTAAAAGTAACCTGAAAGTCAACCCTGCAAAAAAATTACTGCTGCCTCTTATCGATAGATGGCAACTCATTGCTGCAGTTCTGGGAAAATGTAAATTAAGTTGTGGGCATTGCAAATGTCCATTAGGTCACTATTGGAGTATGCTAGTTCCTTTTGTTTCCTTTCCTTTGTTTGAGGCCAGGTAAATGCAGTTCTTTAAAACGTTCGTTATGCTGCGGATAACAGGATTCAGGCAAATCGATCGTAAAAACCAAGATGGAGGGATGTAGCTAAAGGTTTAATCTGAATATGTGTGGTCATTTAATCAGTATTAAGTAGGCGTGATTGGCTGGTGGCTGCTTTTTATTGGCTCCCCATTGGTTAATTGTTGTTATAAAATTATAAAGGTATATTCTCAGCAAGTTACAAGTCAAAGAAAAACCCCTTCTGTCCTGAATCTCTCGAGGACCCTCACACCGTCCGAACACGCACTACTCAACCTCGGTCCTAAATTCGTGCCCACAGTTCCATTCACCGTTACACATTTCGGTATCAACCAAGCCACTGACATGCAGGTTATCCTAGGCCACTACAGCTGGGTGCCAGGATTCAAACACACCTTACTCAAGGAATCGCTCAGAACCCAAGTCTGAAACATGCTTGTTCTTTGAACCTCCCCTTCGACCAGCTCAACGCCTTAAGGGCCCTGAAACATGATCCATCCATACACATTCTTAATACCATTGGAAAAAACCAAATATACTGAAGACCATCAACTCGTCTTCTTTGACGTGGTAGGGCACTTTCCCAGCCTCCCACATCGCCTCATCCTTAACATGTTTGACCGATCCGCAGATAAATTAAAAATCGACAAAACAGACCGTGAATTCGATTGAGCTCTCCTCAAATTAGTCCTCTCCACCATATACATAACCTTCCACCATCATACCTTTTGGCACATCACAGGAACCCCGATGGGCTAGTCATGTTTTCCGACCGTTGCGGAGCTCATCCTATAATTCCTTGATGAAATGATCGTAACAAAATTCCCTCGACTACCCGTTTGGAAGCGGTACATCGACGACATCTTCACAACACCCCTTCAAGAAGACAAACCAGGCATTCTTGAAGCCCTCAACAACTGGGAGGAAGCCCTGAATTTCACCCAGGAAGAGGCCGTGAACGAACAACTTCCATTTTAGATGCAAAACTCTCCAAGCAACACATCAACTTTGCCCCATACTAAAAGCCAATGCATACAGGAAGAGGTATCCTTTACAATTCTGCTCAGCCACACTCTCTGAAAATAGCCATACTGGCCAACGAACTCACCCGGATAATCAAACACTCCTCCACAGCCAGAAAATTTCTCGAAGCTGCCAAAACTACCTTCCTTGAGAGAGGTTTCCTGCACATTTAATAAATCAAGAAACCAAGACGGCCTGGAACCGCGCCAAATCAACTAGAAGAATTAGTAAATCTACACTGTCAGACAGACCAACAGCTACCGTAACAATTCTGCCAGGCAAATGTGAAAAAGTCCAGCAGATCCTCCACCAACAAGGGATTGACTGTCGTCACAGATACCCACCTAACCTAAAAAAGCTATTCAGACCCCCACGACCCCCACCAGAATCAAGAGCAGGAACAGCCCAGGTCCCCCCTCCCCCTCCACCACCTCCCCCATCCAATCCAGAACAAGGAACCAGAGGCCATGGCCATTCTCCCATCAGAAATCAAGAACCGTAGTGGATTAGAATATAGTGTTCCCTGAAAAAAATGCCCAGCAATCTATGTTGGAGAAACAAAACGCCAACTTCATGTCAGGATACAAGAACACATTAGTGCAACTCGCCGTGAAGACAGGCTAAATGGCATAGCCCAACATTACAAGAAATACAACCACCCTATTGCCTGGGAACAGACCAAGATTCTACTTTCATCAAACACCAAAAATGAAGCCCACCTAATTGCGCTTGAATCTTTGGCCATCAAGAAAATATCTCGTAGACAGAGATACCCCTTATGAATATAACCGGACCCGCATACCACGACATGGAAAACTTGCTCCATCCATTACGAGCCAAAGTTGGAGAAGGAGTGGAATCTGTTATAAAGATCAGTGGCGCCCTCCAACAACCACAACGTTTGAATCAATGGCTCCCATGCGACGTTATAGTCGTTTAGTGTTATAGATAGTGATGCTTTCGGAAGAAGGAGATCGTAAAAATCTCCGAAAATTTAAAGTGAACCGATGAAAGTATAGAGAAGAACTTTCGAAGGTGGAATTAGTGTATAACTGGTTACAATTTCACCGAATTTTCGTCGAAATGTTGTTCAACTTTCCAGACGTACGATTTAAAGGTACAGCTTTTAATTTGATCATTTCATGGTTTTGACCTTAAAAACGTTTTAGTTGGTTGGGCGACAGCTTCACCTGATCATTTAATACGTAACTTACGGTACATTTAATTTGAAAAGCGCTGTTCAATTTCACCGTCGTGGCTACCACTTTGTTTTTAAACAGGTATAGGACCACCTCAATTTAAGGAAAATTATGTTAATCAGCTTCGTTACAAAGGACGTCGCTCACATTTCCAGACAAACTTAGTTATATTTATTTCAATAAATATGTACACATCTAGGAGGTTAAGCAGGGAGGCCACAGGTGTACTTTAAATTAGGAATAATTGTATGTTATGTGCACAAATAAGAACATGCGATATATTTGTTACGATTTTGGAGACTAAAGGTAGCTTTGACTTTAACACGCATAGGATCATACTTGTAGCACATTTCTGCTGAGACCAATATGTTATTGCCTGACCAATGGTTATGCTGTTAGCAGCAAAAAAACTGTTGTGGTGGGGTATTACACACCCAAAGTTGTGTGTCTCCCAACTTTTTTATTTGCAAATTTGGTAGGAATATTCTACGAAGTGATCAATTATGTTCTTATTGAGTATGCTGGGTACTCATTTAGGAGAGGCCAGGGGCATACTGGCCGTAAGGAAAAACGAGAGTTGCCCCACAGGACACGTCTCATTTTTCCGTGCGGTCAGTACGCCTCTGACCTCTCCTAAATGAAAACCTAGCATACTCAACAAGGACATAACAAGCACATAATTGATCACTTCGTAGAATATTCCTACCAAATTTGCAAATGAAAAAGTTGGCGCATATGCTCCGAGGGCCTGTCAGGGGCCTACCGAATGTTTTTTTTCATAATGACAGAGTCTACGAAATACCACAAGAGAGGGGCCCACATTAACCATTTTCTGGGCCTAATTGTCCCGTCCAGTACACACCTGCGAGAGGTACAGTAGTTCTTGGCACAGTAGTTCTTGGTCCTGTCAGAAATCGGACAGTGCGAGACAGTTACATTACACTTCTTTCATACCTGACTGCCAGCATTGAATTAGTCACAATTATGCAAGTATACTCCTTTTTCCCAAAATAGCCAATGACTCCCTCAACCGTAAGACGAAGTATATTTTTTGTAGCAGTTCCATAGTAGTTGGTAGGCTTTGCCTCAGACTCAAACAAAACCTTTTACTACCGTTATCTTTAAAGTTTAGTGTCACTATGAACAATAAAACATATCAAAATAACAAGATGCTCAATAAGCATGGTACCTGATTCTTGGGTAAACACGCTCTGGCAGACACTGCATGGCCACATGCGCAAAGGTGAAGCCATACTTGAGGTTTCTGGATGGCTAGCAATATGTTTGCGCAAGGATCCTTCATTCACATAAGTTTTGCCACACACAGGGCAGGGATGGTTGGCCGTACGACGCTTACCTGAAACACATCATGGGAAAGAATGAACTACAATACAATGCAGAAATATTTTTCCTGGCCCCTGAGCCATTGAAAAAAAAAAAAAGAAGAAAAAACAGCCACTGGTGAGGCATTTTTAAGCATTAAACTTAGATGTGGCAACAATATAGTTGCTACTTACCAATACTGCCACTATATTAGCGCATTTGTAGTTCGTAATACTTTAACCTCAACTTAGTCAAAACATGGTTTTCAACTTAACCAACAGATGTGTAAATGGTTGGTTTTTTAATGCATCTTCCGACTTATAATTTCAGAACAAACGATTCACTTTGCAAGTTACTGAATTCAGTATTTGGTTCACAACATGGCGGTCAGGCATCAGTTGAAGTTGGAATTAAACTGGTAGGGTAATTAATGGATGGTGGCTTATATTTTAGAATTGTTGGCTATTTCATCGCGTTACAAATATGACGAGTTTGGATTGTAGCTCTGGATTGTGACAGAATAACACTGTGATTCTGATGTCTTACCATTCTGAAAGTGGGGTCAAATTTGTGAGCTATCAAACACGTAATCGTCAGACTTATTTATATCAAAACATGGACGATTTTTGACTGGACTGATTGTTAGTAGCAAGAGGTGTAATCGCGTGGTGGATTTCTGCATCCAAACACCAGTAGAGTATGGTTACAACAAAAGACAAAACAAAATACTTATCCTAAACATGCCACACTGGTTGGTTAAATCTTGGGTAACTTTCCCTGGTTTACTGAACTTCTGAAAGCAGTTGTGGTTAACAAAAAATTCGGTGCTTATGATAGAATTCGTTGCTGTCACAGCAAGTTACTGCATTCTTACCATTTAAGTGTGGTGAGGGGCATTTTCCTAGTAAAATAGCCATCATTTTTAGTTAGTAGCTAGTGTTTTATTCAAGAGAGCCCCTAATTCTACTTTAAACATCACAGTACAAATTGTCAAATGCCGTAGTTACATTTTATAACTTCCTTTTGTATACTTTTTCTTTAAATATGCTGAACTTTAATACTTCTGGGCATCTTTCGTCAAAATTAGACTTTTATTTAGAGTTAAAAGTTGGACAAACACAGGCTTCTATCGATCGGTCCATTGGCTAATATTAGAACTGGAGACCTGGTGTAGTAGACAACAACACAATAGTACCACAACTTCACACCAAATTTAACAAATTAAAACTACACTATTGCAACTGTATTTGTTATCGGTGTCATTGTATATAAACTCTGCGAACCTTGGAAACAATTAGTAACTCTAAGGTAGTAGACAGGAGAAGATCACTGTTTTAATAATGCTTAATGACCAAAAAAGAGAAGGAAATGGGCCGTAATGTCAGTTTAATCAGATACGCTAAACAACTTTGTCACAATAGTTATGGTGTATAAAAACCTTCAATTTTATCTGCATTACAACAAAACAGAATAAAGTTCAGAATTCATTAAAATTGCCAAAGCCTGTGATCACATTATATGCTAACAATATTCATAGAGTTCAACGTAAATTAATTGGTGGGAATTGAAGATCACATTGAGCAAATGCAAGTATAACCACAAACTAGGTCATTAGCACCAATCGCGATCGGAGTGCAATGGTCCAGGAATCCACTGCACCACATTACAAAGATGTTAACCGAACCCAAATCTTGATCTTATCGTACAGTATATCTGTACCTACTGCTAAAAGTAGAAAACTCTGGACAGGAGGACAGCATCATCGCCCAATCAACATACTATGTCTCGTGGAAGGTGGAGACGGCAATGAACACCATCAAAATGGTGACAACAACAAGAAAATGACGGACCGTGAGTGGCCGGTGACACCAATGACATTTACTAGGGATAACAACACTCAGAAGGCAATAACAACACTCACGGTAATAATCCGTTACCGCGCTATTTTACTCCATAAATCTACAACACAGTCATGCAGCATACTGAATGGCTAGCTGCTGCCAGAGAATTACCAAAGGTGGTTCCGATGCTTCAGTATAAAGGCTAATCACTGGAGATGTCAGAAAAGCCGCAGTCGCCAAACGCAGGCCACTGTGGTTCACATGGTCTATTATCTGGAAGGTCGAGTCACTAGCCGAACCATAAAACATACAAGCAAAATCAAACTTGCTGCCGACATGGGCTCGGTAGAAGCGCAGCATGACAGTGTGATCTGCGTCTCATGAACTGCCCAACAGAACCCGTAAGATGGTTTAATGCCCAGGAACCCATCTCTTTAAGTTGAAAAAAATGGGGAAGCCAACAACAACTTCGATTCGAACAGCAGACCTAGGAAACGTGCCTGAAGGACCATGGGAATTCTCGCCTGTGCCAAAGTGCAAGCAATGATCTGGGTGCAGTGTATGTTAACAGCAAAAACTGAACCCACACGATTTTGTCCGGAGAAAATCTGAAAGCATTACTGACTGCCCAGATTTGGACAATATAGGAGTCACATATTTTGAGCCACTGGCTAACACCATCGTTCATCTTCATTAAATTAAGCTTGGTAAAATACCTAACATGCACAATCAAATAAAATTATTTGCTCCAAACTTGGCTAGTGTCCTCCTCTCCTTGCATACTTTTGGCTATATTTATGACTTCTAGTGCATCATCATGCCTGCAAAGGATCTTTGGTAATTTTTAGTGACCATTTCCGTGAACTTTCTGAAAGCACTTAAAGTATAATAGCAACCAAGTCTAGAAGTTTCAAATAGATTTGATAGAACGGAACCAGCGTGTGACAAACACTGTATTGGGCCAACCCCAAGTAGAGGTTGAATATTATTTTTCTGTTCACCACAAGACCAACATTTATAATAAGCATTGCATTAGAAATAAAGCAGAGTATATGAATCGAAAGATTCAGGAAAATTTACGGGTGAATCACCTTTTACCTATTTTACCCGTGTGAAAAATACGTCAAACTAGCCACAAACGAAGAAAATCATTACTCCACATGAAGTAATTTGAAACAATGCCCAAACCTTCACTAATCATCAAAACCCTCATAGAGGGTTGAATGTTTTTCTCCCACTAATCTATAAAAAGTCAGATTTGAACCACACCGTACAACATCGAAGGCACTGCCTGTTTCTCCATTTGGACGCTAATCGTAAAAATTCAACAATTCACAGATGTTACCACCATCTCCATCTATGTCGCCATATACAACCTTTCTTTCTTTTCCACTGGGCACTTCCAGCAGAACTGTTTCTTTCCATGTGTAGCCCATTCAGTTTTGCACGGACTCCCAACTTTGACTGAATCAGGAAAGAAACATAGTTGTGTACGAAAAGCTTTTATGGGTTGAAAACTTGAGACACGAGAGTGAGAAATACGTATGTATAGGTATTTACTTCCTTTATGCATGACTTGGGATGTTTAGTTTTTCGTAACTAATCAAGAGGGAAAAACTCTATTAGTACAGGCTCGTAATGAGAAAAAACTGGCTGTGCCTGCTCAATACAAATCTACAAATATCAATTTTCTATCAGTAAATGGAAACCAACGAAACAAAATTATTTGTAAAACAAAGGCTACTTTGAGAGCTAGCCATTTCACAAACAGATATAAGCACACAACATTACCACATGGTTTGGCTTTTTGACAAGCTCTGAACTTTATCTTCCAAGCGGGGTTACACTGTAGTAGGTTGCAATGAAGTTACGGAAGACTGAACGTAACCAAAATAGTGTGATAGACATTTCTTGTTATCATCGGAAAAAAAACCTGCGACGGCCCCCCGGATGGTTGGCTTCTCCCGCGTATGTGCTGACATTGCATTTGACTAAAAAAGTAACAAAGTAATTAATTCTTATTAGAGCAACTGAAGTAATGGACAGCTCCACTCTGTAGCTATAAATACAGCATCGGGTTGTAAACCGTAGCCTTTTCATTATTTTATGAATGACATAAAACTTGGACTTTGTACATTTTCTATATAGTTTTCCCTTTACTTGACTAAATTGCAAAATTTTTGAAACTCTCTGAGCAAACACACACTAGCAGCAAAAGAAAGACAAGCTTTAACGTTTCGTCAGTATGTACACCCACACCCTTTAATAGAAAAAAGACAACTTCATACCATAAATCACCACAGCATTACTACAGTCATGTTGTGAGTTATTTTTTGTATAAATTCTTCTAAGTATACAGCATTTTTTTCGATGAGGATGTGGGAATAACATGCGTGACAACATTTTAAAGCAGATATTTCTGATTTAAAACTAGTTCAGGGTGCTCAACTGGGTGTTTGAGAATGCCAAGTCCTGCCCTAAAATACAAGTGCAGGTTTGAAATTAAACTGGAATTTGGTCATAACGTATATTTCTTAAAATACTGTGTGCATTATAACACTTAAGTAACAGATTAAAACAATTTCCTCCTTATGGGTAAGGACTGTTTAAAATATTGGTTATGTAAGATTACAAGCACTGCAACAACTGCATAACCTACAGTTTGTTTTATTGACAACAACAACAATAATCAGTCATAATTCCTCAATGACGTAACCAGCATGGCTGGTAGTTAATGTGTCAAAAGTCACTAAGAATTGTAAGGTGTCAGAATTAAAATAATCGTGCTTGTTATTTGTCTTTCATTTTAGCTTCCTGTACTGAGGATGAGCTATATATTAAGTATTTCAAGGATGAATGTATTTGCCAAAAATACATTTTATTAAATGAATAGCAGGAATTTCCTTGATCAGCAGCTTATTAACTTTTAAAACCGTGCCTTGCACTGAACATTTAAATAATGCATTGTGTGTTCCCTACTTTGATATTTGGCATTCATAGCAAAAAAATAAAATAAAAAATAGATAATCAGTGCTTGATGGAATACTGATTCACGAACTGGCTTCATATTATCTGTGACATGTTTGCAACAACTATTAAAAAGCTTTTGGCTAGGGGTTCAAAGAAAATTGCAGACAAATCAGTCTGTCATCACGTAAAATCATGCCTGGCATATTCATGAAAATAATTAACACTAGCCTATGAATTTTCTCTTCATACAAAATCAAAATCTAATAATAAGAAATATTATTATTGCTTGTAATAAACTGTATGGCCAAATCTTTTTTACTCACTACATACGGGTTCAAAGTGATTGCCAAGCCATAAAGCACAGAATTGTCCCACTTACTCACATGCAGGAAGGAGGCTGTCAGTTTGTTATCTGTCCAGACAGCTTCCTCTGAAGGAAAATTTTAAAAAATGATAATGACAAACATGAAGTTTTTGGTTGGGACCGATATCAGCTGAGGCATGTTATAAAGCTGGAGGAACTGGAACTAAAGCTTTAATTTTGCTATAGGCCGCTATAGTCTGTTCCACATTATGCTTGCAGAAAACTAACTGTATGATGCGACGTTTCCTTGCACTACGAGTGGAAACACATGTGGATAACACAATTGCAGGCTCTACACAGTTACTGTCAGAATCAACGAGTGGGATATTTCCATGTTTTTGCACTGGTAGTGGAAGAAAACGTGGCGTCATACAGTTAGTTTTCTGAAAACATAATGTGGAACAGACTATAGTGAAGGTTGAGGAAGTTCCTCACTAGTTTTTTCAGTCATATGATGCACAACCAGAAAGTCTTCTGTGATGAGCAAAGGTTGAATATTATTAGTATTGCAGTTGCAATGAGTACTTGGTGTTATATTAGACACAAATGCAATGAATTATGATGTGACCCACGTACACATTTGAGCATGAAGCTTATTGGACTTTGTACATCTTCACAAGGGACAGAGTGAAGTCACAGATGTACAGGTTGCATTCCATCATATTCCTAACATTCAACATCCATATCCCTCTTTACGATCATCATCATGTTTTAAAATTTCTCTCAAGAAGAATCCGGCCGGCTGACTAATGAAATGCTGAGGTACGACAGCTTCCTGTGTGTAAATGAATGGGAAGATTCTGCCTTCTATTGTGACCAGCTGGCCCCGTCAAATGCGTAAGGTTTTATATAGTTGCTTCTTTTTATTGATGAAAGGCTTTTTTTTTATATTTTACTTTGCAGGACTGTTACATATACTTACACCAATTGTGAAACAGTATCTGGCTATGGTGTGTGTGTGTGTCAATGATTTAGGCTCGTTTCATGTTATGGTTTATGTTTTCTTACTTGCGATAGTTACAAAAGACAGACAGTATACTGTCTACATACTGGGAATGGTTTAAAACCCATTAAGAGAATGCATGCACCGAGTAAAATTGACGATTGTTGGTGAATCTAATGCAATGTATGTAATGTACTTATCCAATGCAACGCATCACACTGGCCTTCATGTTTACAACACGCACGTTACCGCAATATACATTATCTTCTTCTGTCCTATGAGCTGAATTAATTGTTTCCAAGGTTGTTCCACTGCCAAGGCATCCAGCACCTTAGCCGCAGACATTAATCCCTTAGTCATAGTTGACTTTCGCTAGTCTGCAGCTGAATCCCATGATGGCAGTGAACCACGCCTGTTCATTCATGTGAGTGTCGTGTGTGCACTGTCCTTCACTGCCACCTACTACGAACCCTTTGAGGGACTGAAAAGGACAAAAATGGGTCAGCAAATCAGTCATGGAAATCTTGGAAGACGAAGCACTCAAGTCCAGATAGGCCACAAGTAAGGACCAACTACATAATTTTTCACAAAGATCACAAAATACAAACAATATTGAACGGTTACATCTTGCTATGGGACTCAAAATGTCACAGTTGCTCAAAGGGTTCGCCCAGGGGCTCGGCCAAGTGTGTGCATGAGCCACAAATCAATGGCACACCATGAGCAAGATTCTACTAGAATTTTATTAAGCCAAGGAACTTTCACAAAAGTTGGATGCTGTTGGTGTATACATACTTGTAGTTACAGAAATGCTTTTTTTTTTTTGGTAAATGAAACACACTGTCTTTAACCACTCTACCCAAGTACACGACAAAACGAAAAAAAGGAAACATATGTCAATTGAAAATTCTTGCAGTTGTCTTTTACAAGGTTTCTACAACAATAGTTCTCAATTACTCGCAAAAAAAAATATTTGCTACTGAGACAGAGAAAAGTAGAACAACATAGCAACGTTAAAGTTCTATACAATAGTAACACCATAATATGGTTAGTATTTTTTTAGAACATGCTCTGTGCGCCAGCCCAACACAGCTTCATACTGGCAGTTGAGGTAGTAGACAAGACAACGCAACAGAAGTGCAAAGAAGTGTTCACTTGGAAAGGCGACACAATTAAACGCTCTGATCAGTCATGAGTTAGGTATGAGTGAATTACCAATATAGGTTTTATATAATTCTTTACAGCACAACAGCTGATAGCACTTATAAGCCACTGGTTTTAGTCAGTTAACTGTTTAACAAAGTTGACTACTTTCATAATTAGAAAATACGCCTTTACGAATCATCCAAAATTAGGTTAATTTGAGGGAAATTCCAAGAAAAACCTTAAAAGATTGGCACAAGAGTTATTAAAACACGGCTCACTCTTGAGACTTTATAATCAATTACTGGTATTGGTAAACCGCCCATCACTAACAATACTCGCAAGACATTATGGTCATCAAGTTTTAAAGCAGATCTTTATAGTTTTATTATCACCAGATCCTCAGAACTATGCATAATAAATAGCATAGAGGCTGCTGAGCCTGTTAGTCGTGCAAGAAGTCTAAAAACATTGAGCATTTTGGAGGAATACACCTCTATACCTTGTCATTAACAAAAGAGGAACGTCAACTCTCGTGAGTTATGATTATCTTAGAAAGGACCGTGGTCTTTCTCCTTTGGGTGTACTCTCCACCCAAGCAGAACTCATTTCCACCCCCTCAAGGAATGGAGGTGACCAAAGAGGCGCAGGTCGTTTTAGTAATGGCAGGGATCAATGCAGAGGGCAGCAATAGCGTTAGTAGTGTATTGGTCAAATGAAAGGCTTTAATTTGCTAACGCATGCAACGTCGTTGGCCAGTTAGTGATTGCGTCTGATACAGCTTGCTCTGGGACTGAATTCAGAATGGCCTACCGACAGTCACTCTCACAAGAGCCTTCACGGCAACTGATGCAATGTCTCTTCCCTTAAAACTGCATTTGTTACTATAATCCAAGCCAAACGATCATTTCTTTTTAATTAAAGTGACTAGGCATTACACTTGGCACGTCAATAATATTCAGTTAGTGACATCTATATGCAAATTTCACTAGTGTTAAGCTGTTCGCAGCGTGTAAATAAGTTAACACATTCACAATCTTATTTTTGGCTATAGTTGTTCAATTAACATTTTGGTGAAGTAACAAACAGGGCTGCAACATAAAAAAGCCTCGGTGGAGTGCAGTTTTTAAGGCAGAGCCACTAGAGCTACATTTATACGAAAATGCTGGGCAAGGGAACTTTTGATTGTCGCTGCAGATCCCGTGCTAATGATCCAGCTGGTAAGAGTGCCTGCGCCTCTTGCAAAATTAGCTTGGTAAAATTAAGTACACAACAGCTGCCATGCTTTAACTTTTTGAATGATTTTTTTTTCAACATGATATGCACGACTGCCGCATGTTTGCATTTTGCACAAACTGTGATTGCCCTGCGGCTGACAGTTTCGTATACATTGCACAAAAGAGCCAAACAGGCTTAAACTGTGAGGTATCTACAGTAACAACTTGAAGCACTACTTCGAGGAATGGATATGACAACAACGACGAGAAGTGATGTGGTAAACTAGTTCGTATACTGAAAGGTCACCCATGATAGGAATTAGCTGATTGCTAAGGGTAACAAGTGGACAGGTAGGACTAAGCCACTACTCATACAGGTGAGCCGTTCACTTTGATTTGCCTGAGTATATGCAAAGGAGCGTAAATTGACAATTGCACTATGGACATCAAGACCCGTGAACCTTATTCTGAACTGAAATACTAGGAATACATCTACAGTATACATATATACACACAGAGGCGTCAAAATTTTGTGCTGATCCACCAGCAATTTTGTTAAGTGTGTTTATAATATTCCTGGAGGGCACAAGAGGAACTGTATTTACCCTGACGGCCATTGCTGTGCCACCTACTCACCGTGAGGTATGTCGAAAGTATAGCAGCTGCCCCAGGAAAGGACGCAATTTCTAAAGGAAGAAGCATCCATAAGGTAACATGACCGTTTCTATCAACCGGCCCAACAATGTGCGTGCTACACTAAGAGTAGCCCGAGGGCTTAGCATTGTGGAAAGAAGTAAACTACTTTAAATTACATACTATTTTCTATAGATTGGCTGCAAGACGTCAAATCCCCCCCAGTACATAAGTTCTATGGTGCAACATTTGAGTCCCATAAGCAATATGTACGGCCACTTTTGGCAACAACAAAAAAAAGAGCATTTTTTCCTAACATTTAAAAGGTTTCTTTTTAAA
>JAHWFP010236534.1:0-17286 GCA_023313725.1 Lithobius niger
AAGTGCAGCTTTAAGTATTAAAAACAGAGTCCAAACTATGCGCGAGATGGGCAACAATGGAGAAATTACAACAATGATAGGTTCCCTTAACAAGGCGACTCTAGAGTTGTTAGAGGCGTGTGCCTCACGTTGAAGAGCTCCTTCAAGTTGCTAGTTCGAGTCCCGTCCAGTTGTGGCGATAGAAAAGAGATAGAAAATTAACGTAGCAGTTAAAAGGTTAACCGTTAGGCCCGTTATACAACTGTTGCGTCCAAACTGACTACCACAAAAATCGGCAACACGAACATAGCCGATAAAATGGACGTGCTACTTATCGTTGATGGTGGAATCCAAATCAGCATACGCTTCAATTTATTTAATTGAAGTCCTCGCTCCAGTAAAACTAAAAATATTGAGAAAGAACGTTCTCCGTTCTTTCTCAATATTTTTCGACCAAAACTTGGCCAGATAGTAGATAACTGGGTACTTGCAAAAATAAGATGCCACCAAAAATAAAAACTACAAAAGCAGTTTGGTCACCGTACCTTCTCCAGGATATTGATTTGTTGGAATCGGCACTGAGAAGTTTCACTCGTAACCTCTACGTGAACTCTCCCAGGGTGAACGACTGCAGCAAACTGGTCTTGAGCCGCTCGAATTAAGATGACTGAGGGCCAACCTCAGTCTTACATACTAGATTGTTCATGGGCTATTGGCTGTCGATCTTCCTTTCTTCGAACGACATCCATTAACATCAACTCAAGGTCACTCCCTCAAGTTGTGTGTTCAATCCACAAGCAGGGATTGCCGCAAACATTTCGTTATAAAATCTTTATTAAACGCTAAAAATTATTCCCACTAACAGACTGTCTACTGCGCCCCTACCATTAGAGCTTCTGGTGTACATTTTACCCTGTTTAACCAATATACCTGGACCGGTGTTAGTGGCTTGCCCTTCCGTTATTCACCCGTTCACGAGGAAAATTTGTATTATATTATATTATTATATTAAAACCACAAGGGTGAAAGAATCTGGCACGTTTCAGCCACACAAAGTAGCGATTTTCAGAACAAAAATGGCTGCAACCAAGTTGCTACATAGTTGCCTAGCTAATCCCACCGCCTATTCCTTAACACGTGAAATGAAAAACTTGACCATTGCTACGGGTTGTAAAAAACACATCTGTAAATTCTTGGTTGCATCAAGTCAGGCTTTTCATTTTACCCTTGACCTAATAGTCAGTGGGATTAGCTTGGCAACTAATGTAGCAACTTGGTGGCAGCCATTTTTGTTCTGATATCATTACTGTGAGTGGCTGAAACTTGGTGGGTTCTTTCACTCTTGCGGGTTCTGTTTCATATACAGGAGGGGAAATCAGACATTTCGGGTATTGGTTCAACATCGGGTCGGCTTTGATATTACATGCTTAAAGATATGCACAACATTTCTGAAAGTTGACTTACAGTAATAGCAGCAACTGTAGCTAACTTTGTTCCAAATAAGCCCAACCAAACGTCTTGAAGCGCTCGCCAAAATGTACGGATATATTGGGGATCGGGTTGGTGCAACTGCGTTATGTCCAAACCCGAGCTGAATATATTTGGGACACCCTGAAAAAAAAAATATAAAAAATAAATAAATGGTCGCAGATTGCAAATGGACAAAAACGTACATCACAGAACGTACTTTTTCTTATTAGAGCCTATAAGGTCTATGTTAGACTCATTTTGGAATATGCATCACCAGTCTGGTCACCTTACTTACTAAAAGGCATTGAGCAAATAGTCAGTGCAGCAACGCTTTACAAAGCTGCTTCCTGGCCAGTACAATAAATCTTATCAGGAACGCTTAGAAGGGATATACCTCCCAGCCAATTTTCTCCATCCTCCACATCAAGTACGGCCCCAAAGGTCTATTTACTTACCGTTAATCTTTCCCTTGCTAAAAATCCGTTGTAAAATGTGGCGTCTAGGAGATTTTCTGTTGAATAATTGTTAACTTTATTTACTGCGTCCCGCAGTATATGATGCATTGCGCGCTTACAATAATCATGATGGTTCATTTCTGTGTGTACATGTACTAATTTTCTAATAATTACCATGAGATCAAAAATCTAAAAGACTAATGCGGTAAAAATTAAAATTAATTATTTTAATAGATCGCCGAAGCAAAATTATAAGACACTACAAAAAATAAAAATTAAAAAATTATAAATTGTGATTTAAAATACGAGAAATATTCCGGTTTGTGACGACGCAATTAATGCGTTCCACGATGGCTGGTCTATTACGCACAATGCCAACTGAGATAGTAGCTACGTTTTTCGCTGCGAGGAACGAAGCTACTGTCTCAGTTGACCTTGACTGTGATAAATGCGTGGATGCGATCGACGCGTAGGTGTTATAAGGCAGGCGGAAGGTTATAAGGCAAGCGGTATTTAGCTTTAAAAATTCTAAATCTACCCACACTCAAAATGCGTCGCCCAGTAAATGGCATTGTCTTTACGTATGGTATTTAAAATGATTTGTACGACTTAAACAGTAGCGAAACCTTACGCATTCGAGGTTGTGAAAAAACTAGAGGTCATCCACTTAAACTTTCAGTTAATATATATAGTCATATATATATAATATATATAGTTCAGTAAATATATATATATTTATAATTTGCAACAGAATAGTCAATGTGTGGAGCCATTTGCCCTCTGATGTCGTTTTGGCACCATTCTTAAACGTTTTATAAAGGCTATTAAATCAAGTTAATCTCCAAGTTTGTCCATGTCGAAAGTGTGAACATCCAACTGTTGTACGCCCATTCACATATTTTAAATCTTTTTAAATTAGTTTATATTATTTTATTTTTTCTTTGTCTTTTTTAACACAAGCAAGGTGTCAGCGATCAACCCTGATCCTTTTTTTCCCTATTGCACTAGCAATGAATTTATGATTATTAAAAACATTTTCAAGATTTTTCAAGACCGAATTAAAAGCAGGTTTCACCGAACGAGAGTCTACAGAATGCAGCACCATCTAGTGCGGTCTATACCACGCGCCATGGCTGTTTGCTGTCACGTGCACATCACGTGACTGGGCTAGTCCAATCAGACGGCCAAACAGCCGTTGTTCTCGTTCGTCATTGGCTAACTCATGGTGACGTCACAGCAAGCAGCCATTGCGCTTGGTTTAGTACTATCTAGCGCTTGCTTGCATTAAGTGAAGGAATGTACAATGCCATTTATTTTAAAGGAAAAAAAAACAAGCCACATGCTCTAAATTATTGAGTGAAAATTTGGTACGTACTAGTGCACCTGGGAGCAATCTAGACGTCACTGCGGCCAGATAGCAACACGGTAGATTATAACGATTTCCTGTTGCTGACAGCCTGCACTTAAATCCAATGTCAGTACTCTTTGCACATTAAATTATCAAAATTAACAGTGATACTGCCAATTTATTTTCTGCAAAACGAACCCCATGCTCGACTTACACTGCAAGGACCACACGTTTCGAATTATGCAAATAATATTAATAATAATAATTTGTTGCTATAGCAACGGGTCTGGCAAGGACTGGGTAGTCACTAACAGCCAGACACAATCAAGGAATGATGATGGTAAGAGGTTTGGGGACACGAATGCCTTACCACCAAGGTTAGACCTGCCAGGGACTCAAAGGCCCCCGATGGCATCGCCAAACGTGCAGGACATGCGAAGGGTGTGGAAAATGTTAAAAGGCCCAAAATGATGCTGTATAATTAAAAAGTATAAACAGTGCTAAAAAATTGTATGCTACGGTGAATACTAAAAACTAAAACACCCAGATAGTGGGATTTGTCATTACTTAAAAACAACAATAAATAAAAAACAAATATACAATAAAATTAATACTAATAAAAGCTCCATAAAACATCATAAAAACAAACTAATTAAAACCACCTATGATTTATAATAATCAGTTTAGCCCGAAGGACAAGGAGACAGGCAGGGCTAGAGGCTACTAATGCCGTTCCTGAAGATGGTTATGTTAGTATGCTCGCTTTAGAAATTTATGGAGGGGTTGCCTGGTGACCAAGCGCCTGAAGGTAGAGACGGAGGGTGCTGACACTGTGTCCTCAGCAAGCGAGTTCCATGGCTCGATCACTCGATGAGCGAAGAAGTTTTTTTCTAATCTCAGTATGTGGAATACCACCAGAATGCTTTAGGGAGTGACCTCGTCAAAATCAAAGCTTAACTCGGTACCGAATGATTTCCGACAAACCAACCATAGATCTATATAGTATACCGTACTTAGAGGAAGCAGTTTGCTTTAATTCCGTTGGGCATAACGAAAACGAAAGCAAACTGCTTCCTCTAAGTGGTTTGCTTCCTCATATTAGATCAGTGTTCTCATTATGCCCATATCAGGTTTAGGCCTACTTAATACGATGGAGGCTAGTATCGCTACGCCAATAGGCGAGAACATCGTACACATCGTAAAACTAAACGTCGTAAACCGAAATGACTATACGTGAATCGAAAAACGAAATCGAAGCCGTAAATCGAAATTACTACTTGGGAGAGTAGTTTTGCGTAAAGAAAACAAAAATTCTCACACCGAATGCCACTTGTGCTTTTGTGAAATAGAAAATTAGAGCGTTTTAGCACCCAACTCCTTTCCAACAATTTTCCTCGATCTTCGGGCCTGGGAAATTAAAACGAGGAAAGAGGTTTCATGGTAAAACACATAAATTGTAGATTGCATAGAAGCACTCTGACCTATAATTTATTCTCTAAGGAAGAACTGTAAAAACACCAAGTGCTGTATATAGTACAAGGTATTTTTATCAGCTTGGCTGTAAATAGTTTGGTTTGCGTTACACGACCGAACATTTATTTTCTTTCTGAGGAAAAAAAATCCCCTTCTTATTTTGACACCACAAAGGCCACAAAAAAAGACAAAGCTGAAATGAATTTTTCTTTAATGTTGTCTATAGCACGCGCCATGGCTGTTTGCTGTGACGTGCATATCACGTGACTGGGCTAGTCCAATCAGACGGCCAAACAGCCGTTGTTCTCGTTCGTCATTGGCTAACTCATGGTGACGTCACGGGAAACAGCCATTGCGCATGGTTTACAGTAACGAGCATGCTTGTTGTTGAATGGCTCTTTATTGCATCAACAAATAATAAATTACAATTTTTGAAGTAAGGCTTTCTGATTTAGTAACCAAAAAAAAAAAGTGGAAACAATTTTCCGACCGGCCGACCCCATTTTTTTTAAACTGCGTTACGCAAACAAAACAATATTTTTTTGTTTGGCCTAATGATCTATACTTAACCAGGTTCGGGTGGATTTCCCAATACGAATCTTAATAACACGTAGTATTAAAAACAAGTTCAGAAAACAAAAACGAACTTGTTAAATGTTAAAGGGGTAACATTTAACTGTGAAGTTTAAGGTGTGCCGGGAAAAAGCAGAGAATAAAGCCGGGAGAATGAAATGACGTTTGAAACATTGAAAGGGCACATAAGGTGGTTTATACTTATTTATTACTTTAATACCATTTTTAACTCTCTTAAATACAAAAAGAATTTTAAAAAATTACAATCCGTTGTATACAGCATTTTATACAACAAAAATAAAAAAACTGGGTAATTTTAGTACTACTTCTTGCCACTACATGTCGCTATTACAAAGTGTGTTAAAAGAGTCGTGTATTTTTTACGTCTTACATTTTTGTCTTTTTTCATCAAACGTTTGTCCATTTTAGGGAACAAGTAAAAAAAATTTAAGCATACAAGTTAAATCAGGTAACACCCTCAGGGCTCCCAGCCAACTTCACTGGGTGATAAAAAATAGAATATAGTTTAAACCCCTTTTCTGTCCCGTCCCTGCCTTTTTTTAAGAGTCCTTTTTAGGCCTATTTTAGACGTTTTGGGTGCAGAGCCGCAGTAGCCTTTTTTACTCATTAACTGTTTTTTGTGCACTTTGTTCCTTTTCTTCCCCTCCTTTAGCTTTTTTTGCCTTATTCCAGCACTTTTAGGCGTTTTCAGGCCTTTTTTTGTGCGTTTAGACCTTTCTCAGGCACTGCCTAACCAGCAAATGGTCATTTTTTTAAAAACAAAAAGGGCGTCTCGTGAAAAGGGTAGGGTCAATGCCCCCCTCCCCTCTTCCCCTGACCTGTGCATGCCACTGCAGGGCAATATTTCAGTTCGGAATACAAAAATATAGGAAATATAGAAGCATTTCACGATTTACAGAGCTTTATAGGATTCCTATAAAAAAAAAAAGATAGGAAATATAGGAGGACAGGGAGCCCTGCAGCCGTTGCTAACAATGGCGTGGCAAGAAATGGCACTAAATTCGTAAATTTCAAATTCTTTCTTTTTGTTGTATAAAATGCGTAACGGATTTTAATTTAATTTTTTTTTGGTGTTTAAAAAAAAAAAACAGTATTTTGCGGCCCTCCTGCATGGCCGGCTGAAAATTGTTTCTGCTGCCTAATAGGAAATATACAATACCTGAAAGTTTCTAGCATTCTTCCCTGAAGTATGCTTCTCTTGCTGGAGTTTTAAAGTTGCGTCGAGACGGCCAGCTGCGTAACCCCTCCTGCGCATGCGCAAGGATCCTCTATAAAAGCATTCGGGCGAGACCGGCCCGCCATCTTTTCCCTCTCGAAATGTCAAGTGGCAACTCAAGAGGGGAGGTTGGGTGGGTTCAGGCTTTGTATATTTCCTATTAGGCAACAGAAACAATTTTCAGACAGCCAGGCAGGAGGGCCGGCAAAATACTGTTTCTTTTGCCGTTCGGAAAGATACAATACCTGAAAATTTCTAGCATTTTCAGTAGACCTCGTCAACTCAGGTGGTGGGCACCCTTGACAAGTACCCTAGGGTTACGAGCTGGCTTCCCCCAAAAAGATTACTCTTCGCACTTTTATGAAACAGAAAATCGGCAGTTTGGGTTAATCCATGGAGGTGGTTGTCCAAGATGGAAAATGATTGATGCTTCTGCTTCAGGACATTTGCATGGGACGTCTGTCTTCAAGACATCAGTCTTGTCGGTGTCTGTTTCAGTGCTTAAGGGGGATTGGATGACATGTCTGGTAGTGATGATGGGTCTCAGACCATGCAATCCGATTTCTTGAGTTTATGTTGGTCTTGAGTAATGGTTTGTGTTGACTGACTTCATTGTGAGGCTACAGGTGAATTGTTGTGGATGCCAATGTCACTCGTGGAAGGTCCAAGATGCCGCATGTCTTGAGTTCATATGTTGTGCCACTGATGTTGTCGTCACTGCAAGTGATGTTGCGGTCAGGGGAAGCATGGTGGGCGACAGGCTTGACCTGAGGTGTTTGAATAAGCGAAGGTGATCCTTAATCCACTCTGAGAGGGGTGAGAAGAGTGACTGGATACGACCTCTGGGAGTTTGTAGATCTCTTTCGGTTGATGTCGCAGTGTTGTGGCATTCCTGTGTGAAGTTTGCACGTGAGGTCCACTGGCAAGCTTGAATGTCACTGCAGCGAGGACTGGATGCCAGTGTGGTTAGAAAAACGGTCATGTGGGTCAGGAAAACGCGGATGATGTTATTGCAGGGGTTTGAAACATGGTCCCATGAGGCATGAGAGGACTATGGATGGGCCCCATTCTGGGAAGGAACGTTGTGAGGATTGGCGTTCGACCACGATTGCTTGATGAGGGGTGAGAAGCACAGGTCGTCTTGGAGATGTGTTGCGTTTCCGATTTGAAGGACAGAGAAACGGGAAGGTCCGTGACAGGCATGAAGGAACCTCTTTATTTCTTTTTTTAATGAAACCAGCGTTTCCTGTGGCTGTCATGGAACATGACAAATGGTGCGCAGGTTGCTTTGGTTGAAATTCAGGGTGTTTCTTTTTCAAATTTTCCTTCATTTGGCTCAATCTTTCGGCTGTTGAGCAAGTGAATGTGGGCTTGCAGGGCTGTGCCTTGTGATAGAGCTGTGTCATGTTAGTTAGAATGACAAAGTTCCTGGTTGGAAGGCTTGAGTACAACATGTTGTGGTTTGGTGGAGTGAGGAACTGGTTGTTGGACCCACTTTCGGGATATCTTGGAACGATAACAGTTGTCGTGAGTGAAAGATTCAATCGATGATCTTAGAAGAAGGCGTGTGGTTGAGCTTTAAATCGTAATCGTCGCAAAGCAGTAATGTTGGAGAGTTTCCGATGACTGGCAATTATCTGGGTTGTCCTGTTGTGGTCCCCGGAGAAGGACAGCTGACGAAGGAAATGACGAGAGTTGGTGGTTTCATTGGTTATTGGTAAGGGCCACCTGTTGTAAAAGATGGGTGTCAGGAAGTTGCAATGACAGTCGGCTTCAGAGCATTAAAAGGGTTGGGACTGTGGTAGGTAGTTTGCGAAGGACAGGATGGCAGTGGAGCTGTTGAGCAGTGGTCAGGCTGTGGCTGTGTCGGGAAAGGCTTTTTAATTGTGTGGAGCCGAGCTGTAGACGAATGACAGTGAAGGATAGCTGGCTTGAAACGACTTGCGGCAGGAAACTGTAAGGGCAGTCGATGAGGCCAACAGGCAATGTCGAATGATCGGCTGCAGAGTTGTGACCGTAGTCAATCAGGGGGTTTAGACAGAGCAGGATGAAGGTCCCAGGAAACTGACGGTGTCATGCTGAAGCTGAAAACTGGAATGGATGTCGGCGACGGACAGCAAGTTGTGAAGGATGACTGCCGTGAAGGACTAAGGCCAAAAAGAGCTGCAACGGATGCCGTCCAGGGACAGCAGGCAGCGAAGGATGAAAGTCCTAATGTACTGCAATTTTTGTCCGCTAGGACAGCAGGTGGTGAAGGACGACTGTGTGCTGGAGTGCAGAAAATGGTTGAGGGGGAGTCGCAGGCAGCAAAAGATGAAAGTTTGAAGGGCTGCCATGAAAGTCGGTAAGGGACAGCAGGCAGCGAAAAATGACGGTCCGAAGCAGCTGTGATGATTGTCAGTGTGGGACAGCTGATCGGTGAGGGGTGTTCTCTTCCTGTCAATTTCAACGTTTAAGGTTTACCTCGTCGATCTGTGGTGGTGGGCACCACATGACGGGTTTCCAAGGGCGTGAGCCGAGTTCCCAATGAGACAGTCTTTTGGCAGGTTTTAATGCATTCCGGCCATCTGTGACTAGTCTCGGCAGATTCAATGCGCAAAGGCAATCTGCAACAGAAGGAAGATACTTGAATGTTCCGAATTAGCTGTGATGATGGCTGGTGAGGGACAGCAGGCTGACGCGGAAGCAACTGTAGTTTATGATGTAAAGGAGCGATTAGGACGGTTGTGGCATCTTTTCTTGGTTGGTGCGGATGGGCAATAGAAAAATAGTGTGGCTATCCGTAATTCAGATCCATGTAAAAGATGATGACGGTCTTTCCTACTGAGTCGGAAGATCTTTGATGCCTGTTCGAGAATGGTGAAGAATTTGCAATCCAGTCCACAAAGTGTGGATGACAGTTGGCTGATGACGGCGTGTTGAGTGAGGCGGTCAAGCCTAATGTTGAGAAGCTCGAATGGCACAGTCCGTGAGTGCATTTCTTGACTTGCGGACTGAAGAGGAACATTGTGTAACCGATGGTCCCGGGTCGTAATGATTCAGGATAGCTCAGCCAAAAGCAAAGAGGATGAAGGAGCACCATCTTGGACAAAGGTTCCTTTGGAGTTTCTATGAATCCTGGCTTGGTGTAGTCCGGTTAACAAACGATGTCATATCCGAGGACAGGAACTTAGATGAGGATGGAGAAAACTTAGATGAGGATGGTGATAGCTTTGAGATGAGAGATAGAAAAGACAAGGGCGAGTTATGGATGAAGAGGCTCGATCTTGTGTTGACAATCATGGATGACACCCGTGAATCCATGTCCATGACGTTGGACAGGGAAGAATCGTTGTGCGTGACAAGTTCATCGGGGTTCCGTTTAGTTCTGGTGTAGCCCAGTCTGCTTAATCGAGGGATGGCATATCCGAGGACAAAGACAGGCTTGGATGAGGATCAAGAAGCAACGGATGGCTTGAGGCTTGTAAGAAACATAATTGGGATTTTTCTTTGACCATGAGTTGTCGCGTTCTGACGCGAGAGTCATTTAAAAACAGATGCGGAAGCAAGATTAGTGTGGGATGTGTCACGTCCACAATTTTAGTTTCATGCTGAGGACGGAGTCTGTCATGCCATGTAGAAGCTTGGTGTTGATTGCGACATGACGAGGAATATGTAGCCCAATTCAGAGTGAAAGAATGACAAGGGATGATGGAGGCATTTACAGATTGGATGGCTTGGTCTTGTTTTTGAAATCACGGACAGCATGATCCAAAAATGACAGTGCTTGACTTGAGGACAGAGGCAGATCGTGTGAAGGGTAGTCCACACCATTGATGAGCAGATGCAATTGGAGAAGGGCTTAAAGACGAAGGTACGATCTTGGATAGCAGTCCGTATTTGAAAACTCGGATAGGAATGGAGAAACATGGTTAAGGTACAAAAAGTTGGTTGTACAATCTGGAGTGAAGCAACTGTTGTATGATGATGAGGTGGCTTGTTAGTTGTTGACTTGTACTTGAATTACCGTACAGCACGGTCCATTATGGCGAGTGCTTGACAAAAGTTGATGCTTGTGTGAAGGACAGCCTGAGTTCATGGATGAGCATGTTGATAAACTAAGAGGAATTTCGGACAGAGATTGATGCGTCTTCAAAGAGGACGATCTGTGAGATGCTTCTTTTTCTTGGGCTTCTTAATTGAAGAAAAAAAAACTGACAACCATCGACGGCCGACGGACAGTGAGGCGATGGGGGAGCTATCTTGGACGCAGGATCAGTCGTCGTTTCACGGGAACAGGCCACGACATAGTCCGCTTGAGCGTGCGTTGGCTGTCCGAGAACTAGAAAATCGGACTGCATGAAATCAGGACAGGGGCAGGAGAAAAAGACACCGTTGCTTGAAGACAGGACAGAGACGATGAGAACGTTGGTAATCCAGTCTTGAGTGTAGGAATGACTCTGTGATGATGATGGTGGCCTGTTTGTTGTTGACTTGTACTTGAATTGTCGTATGGCACGGTCCATTAGAGCGTGTACTTGCGATGCAGATAGAGGTTGATTCTTGTGCGATCGACAGTCCGAATTCTTGGAAAAATAGTCCGAATTTTGAGACGTGTGTTGAAATTCGGATAAAGATCGATACGATTTAGAAGATGACGATCTGTGGGAGTGTTTCTTTTTCTTGGCCTACTTAATTGAAGAATGTGATGAGAGTTGGCCCCATGGAAGTGGTGATGCAGAAGAAGATACTTGAATTGAAGGACAGACAACAATATTACGATCGACGGACGACGGACTGTGAAGCAATGGGGTAGCCATCTTGTTTCCGGGCTCAGTCGTCGCTTCCTTTGAATGGGCCATGGCATCATCTGCTTGCGCTGGCTGTCCGTGATCTTGAAAGTCAGACTGCAGAAAATAGGATAGAGACGGAGCGAAAGTCGGGCTGCTCAAATCAGGATAGAGATGGAGTCGAAACTTGGATAGCAGAAAACAGGAGGGACTGTTGCAAAAGTCGGACTGTTGCTTGAAGATACGATGCGAAGAGAGAAGCAAAAGTAGATATTCCGGCTACCGCTGGAGGGAAAAGATGGCGGGCCGGTCTCGCCCGAATACTTTTATAGAAGATCCTGGCACATGCGCAGGAGGGGTGACGCAGCTGGCCGTCTCGACACAACTTTAAAACTCCAGCAAGAGAAGCATACTTCAGGGAAGAATGCTAGACATTTTCAGGTATTGTATTTCCGAACGGCAAAAGAAAAAAAAAAAGAGTTTAAAAAAATTTATTACTGTAATAAACAAGTTTAAATGACTTGGTATTTAGATGCATTTAGAGTTTGTAAAATACGATTTTTACGAACTAAGCCCAGGCATCAATAAAAGAATGTTACTTACGGATGTCAGGACAAATCCTTTACAAGCAGATGTCTTTTCCAAGTCTTTAACAGCTGCCGATATTTCTTGAAGCATTTCTAAATTGAGGCTGTTTACTGGTGACCGTTTCATTGTCAATGTTGCTAAACCTGTAAAAAAAATAAAACCGAATAATAATTTGTTTTTATTTATTTTTAGGACATGTGGAAAATAAAACAAATAAAATGGTTTTCTTAAGTCATAACCCTTAACCTAAGACCCTATCCGTAGAAGTTAGTCCAACAATATAAGATGCTAATATACAGTATGTGTCGACCAGTCAGCTATACTGCTTTTTGAAGGCCCAAGTGGCTGATGTTCAGGGGAAGGAACAACCACCCTTCACCAGGATCGAACCCGAGTCTGTAAGAAGCCTGAAATGTGCAGTCGGGGCCAAGACGCCTATCGAATATGACGCCCCAGTGATCTCGGCTACCCATGCACCCATACATAGAATGGCCATATACAATCAGTCTTCTCACGTTGAAATAAGAATGGTTAAAAGGAGTCACATCCTCACGTATGCGTCAACAACACCCATTTATAGGCGAGGTTTGGCGCATGCGAGACAGTCTTTTCCCCGAATTTAGACCATTGATTCGGGAAAAACCAGTAACCGGTGTTTACTATTATTACTGCGGCGATTCGATGAAATTATCGGGGAAAAAATATGCTAACATCATGCCCCCCAGCATGCCAAAAAAGTAAAAAAAAAAAAAAAAGGACTTTCCTACCCTCCTCCAGATTAACGAAATTAATAAAAGTGGGTGCCAAGATCTTGGAAAATGGCCGCACTTCCGGTTTTCATGGGCACCGCCATTTTTAATAACGTCACTTCTGGTTCTCATGGGCGCCCTCGGCGAATACAAAAAATCCACTTAAATTTTCGGTGATTACACACAGGGCCTGTGGCAGTCCAATCACCTTCTTCAGAAGTAAAAAGTGAAGCACAAAACATTCGTCGATCACACCATATTGAAATTTGCACTGCGAACCACTGATTTTCAAAATGGTGGGATCAACGAACGTTTTTGTGCTTCGGTTTTGCTTCTGAAGAAGGTGATAGGACTTCCACAGGACACGTGTGTGTAATCACCGAAAACTTAAGTGGACTTCTTGTGTTCGTCGAGTGTGGCGTTAGCGTGTTTTTTTTTATAATGACTATTAATTCATCCTTTCTACATAACTAAAGCCAAATTCATATTAAAATTCATTCAATGCTTCATGGAATTGCCACCAACCACTTCTTAAAGTTACTCATGATTCCGAATAAATCACCTTCCAAAATAGGCCAAAATGCTCAGAAACCCTCTTAACCCATCTTAACCCGCTGATAAGTAACACTTTGTTCCTGGCTAACGCCCTCCAAAGCCACAATGTGTTACACTCTCCCCCACTTAAAGCCGAAACTACCAAAAAAAATTACCTTTTAAGAAAACTCCCGAAGTCGAAAAATACTATCATTATTGGAAGACTAGCTCCTACAGATTCGATGTCTCCTAACGCCTAGATTCCTTGTTGGAAATATCCTCAAATCGTTTATTTTCTCTCTGAAAATGTGATATATTTACGCGCCCTTATCTAACCATGTCGACGATCTTATCTTATGCATCAAGAAGAAACTGTGCCACTGCTAAAATAAGACAAGATACATGAGGGGAAAAAACTTCAGATGGTGGTCTATGTAACAAAAGAAAACGGACATGGATGCACACAACCCAGTTTAGTGCACAATCCCCGAGCTACCATATAACCTGTACAACCTGCAAGAGACCGAAAACCTACTCCTTGGATCGTTGTAAATGTTTAAACACAAAAGCATGCCGAGCAGTGTACAAATCGTTGCCTTCCGAACTGCCTCCACCTACGAGCTATTTCATTAGAAGTGGATTGTGCAAAAAGACCCTAAGATCAGGGAAATCCCAGCCTGAAGATCGATTATCTAATCGAGTGATTCCTGTACTTACTCTGTGCATCTTGTTACAACACAATGTTTTATACAACCTTCAAAGGTTCGAAGCAAAGTATTCTGTTAAACACCTCGAATACCTGTGAAAAATAATTACACCTGTCTCTGACTGCGCCCTTCCCGATCCAGGATGGTCTAAGTCACCACATACAAGAAGTAAACGAACCAAATCTGCAAATTCGATCTGGACAAAGGTTCGAGATTGGCAGCAAACACCAGCTAAACCACTATGGCCTACCGGAACATCTATGTCCACAGCTACTGCCCCTACCCAGCAATTGGATTATCAAGCTCCCAATGCTGTAATGAACGACAAACCCCTATCACCACCCCCTCCCACATTTCCTTCCCTGCCTAAGTCGTACGTGTAAATGTAAAAACCACTAAGGCCACATTTCGGTAGGTTGGTTACTACTCCACAAAACAAGTCACACACCTCTAGTCCACAATGCTAATTCTTCCTACTTTGACCCTATCCCTCTTGCATTCCACACTAATACTTGCCAATCAATCACGACTGGCGGTAGAGCCACCATTTTATGTTTTAGCATCTTCCACGAGGCCTCCGAACCCCCTATGTAGCACTTCCAATACCCTACATACTGCCAGCCTCGTTTACTGTTTTATTGCCCTCTGTACCAAACGGCCACAATTCACACCTTGGTGACCCACATCCTCCAAATTGGAGCACCCCATTTTACTCAATACCGAAGCAGGTTTTGACACGGGTTCAGCTGATAGAACAACTAAAGTGGTGGCAGTTGGAGCCACACTTGTTGGAGCCACTATCGTTGGAGAACCCGGTTTCGCTTGCTGAACAATTGCCGATGTGGCTCCTGTTGGCGCTTTTACTCCCAGGCAGACAGTAAGTTTTCAAGCTGCCAGATATGTGATTCTGTCTTTGCATACCAATTCAATACCTGTAGCTGCTATTGTCTGCTTTGGGCACTCCTTAGATGATGCCGCACGTACAGCTCAGCAATTCACACACCTCATTGCCCATGCTGCATTGACTGGATATGGTAACTCGTCACAACGTACACACACCAAGGCCCGCTGAGATAGTAGCAGCGTTCCTGGCCCGTCAGCTTTATGATCTTCCGGCATTAGTTAGTGAGAGACACGGCAGGAGTTGTCCAGAACCGTATGGTCTAAGAACCAAGGGCAATGTGTATCTAAACAAAGTGTATGCGGGAGAAACCCTCAGTTGGCACCAGATCTCGCAATCTGATTGTTGTTCTTCGTGTGTTTAAAATTTAACAGGTGGCTGAGTAACCTACAAATTTTCCCATATATATTTTGTTCAGATACCAACCCCCTTCGGTTCTCATCCCGTACGATACTGGATGACTCCTGGCGTGTTGGTCACTAACTAATGCCGGAAGAGAACATAGCTGACGAGCCTGGTACGGAGCTACTATCTCAGCAGCTATTGCAGCTACTATCTCAGCTAACCTTGACACACACTTTCTTGCCTCTACAAGAAACCGCCAGATGGCCAAACTGTTGACAGCAAAAACAACGGATTAGCAACCGCTTGTAAGGCCTAATTCGGAAACTAAGTTCCACAGGGATAACCACAAAGGCAAATCAGACCCCTCGATAGATAACAAAACCAGACCACCAAATTCCTTCGCCCCATCATTTGTCACCCTGTAAAGCCGTCTGGCAGCAATAAGCCTACCCAGACCCCATTCCGACAACAAATACTCCTCCAATGTTTCTCCTGGCATAAGATAGCAACCCACCCCTTTTACCATCTTTCTTTAACCACCGGTGGAAATCGGAGTGAATTCGAAAGAGTACACAAGACGAAGAAGGTTCTCAATCCGACTACTTTACTTATATACACACGCTAGTGCGTCGCACCAAGCAAGGCAACAAACATCACATCAATTTAATTGTCGATGATGTAAAGCATTGTAGCGCGATGCCATACAATAAGGGTGTAATTATCCTGAAGCACAGTGTGGCACATTTCAGGTACTTTGGCAAAAATAATAATGTGGTACATAAGTTTAAATTGTGTTAGTATCGAGAGCAATGAACCACCTGTCATTGTGAGCTAAACGGTTATCAATGCAAATTGTAACCCTCTAAAACGTTGCAAAAGTGCTACTAGCTAATTCTTCTTGTCTGCTCATCCCCAAGTAAAATCCTATAAGGTGATTATTCACCGATACTGAGATAGACGGAAGGCTTACAGCTATGAAACTGGACAAATGGCTGCAGTACGATACAAATTGCATACTTTTGGGGTTTGAAGCATGGGGATGTAACGGGATTGGCGTGGAAGGGTGCGTAAGTACAAAAGTATTGTTATAACCATTGTTGGTATTGTCGGAATCGTCCCTCAATAGGCGGCCAAAGTTTGGACAATGACAAAGTGTATGTATCAAAAACCAATACTGGTAAAAAGAAAGCCCCAAGTTCCGAATGGTTCAGCCCTCCAAAGGAGTGATATCAACATACCAAAACATTCAAAAAGTTAATCGTACCAACTAATGGTTCGAATGTTAAATGAAAACTAGAACATTGCCGCTTAACTTCGGTAGCAGTGTTCAAATTTTCATTTCTTTGACGTGTGTGTCCAGCGTGTGTCTGGATGTGCACATCCGTATACACGTTGTCATTGTCCGAACTTTGGCCATCCAATCAGAGACTATGGACAATACTGACAATGGTTATAACAATAGTTTCGTACTCACACGCCCTCCCACGCCATTCCCGTTATGCCGCCAGGCTGTAAACTGGAAAAGTATGCTGTTTGTATCGTATTGCAGCCATTCGTCCAATTTCAGAGCAGGAAGCCTTACTGGTATATCGGTATTGATGAATAATCACCCTATGGAAATTAACATGAGGATGAATGGACTAGAGGTAGCTAGCTAGCTAGTAACACATTTCCAACTTATTGAGGGTCAGATTTAGCATTGACAGCTGCTCAGGGTGACATTCTTTCACGAGTTAATTTTTGTCAGGTGGGTTATTGCCCCAAGTACCTGAAATGTGCCCAACTATATGCTTTAGGATATAAGACACTTACGCTATGGCGTCGCTCTACAATGGTTACCTCTTCGACAACCGAATTCATGTGATGTTTGTTGCCTAACTTACCACGACACATTAGCGTGTGTCTAGATACTGACGCACGTATCTAGACACAAGCTAGTGTGCTGCAATAAATCTAAACAGCGTTGCCAAAGAATTTGTGTCCATATCGAATTCATGAAATATAAACAAAATGTCGAAATAAAACCAAAAACTAGTAAAGAAGCAGTTAAGTTGAGAATGATTCGGCCTCACAAAGGAGTAAAGACGGAAAGCCAAAGGCTCAACAAGTTAAATAAATACAGATGCACACCTATTTACGTTGCCTTTTGGACTTATAT